>JAAMPD010000561.1:0-45579 GCA_025266255.1 Trissolcus basalis | reverse complement strand
TTATAACTGCTTGCAGTTATAAGGTGCAACTTTTTTTCAATAATCGACCGATAAAGAAATTCTTTTCATTTTTCATTCGACGGTTCTATTTTATAATCGGTTAGCTGCGGGTGCTATAATTTAAATTGAGGAAAACTGGTCTGGATGATGTGGTTTCATTGGTTTCGTTCATCCTTGCACTCTGACATACAAACTGAGTAAGATCTAACCATCTTCGTATTTCGTTTCATCTTTGAATTTATTTACCAACATCACGTTTGATTTATTCGAGTTTTTTGTCGTATTGAAGTTATGTGAAATGGTATTTATTTGTTATGAATCATCATCCAGCTATATATATAGCTCAGGAGTTGTATCTTCTGGTTTGATGAAGAATTGCATCTATGATGTATTGAGCGGTATCTCAATTTTTCACTCATTTTGACTGACGAAAAATCTTCTTTGTGTTCTTAGATTCTAAGACTTGAAAATATCGGTTTTTGTCTTTTGATGCAATTCAAATTCTAATAGCATTTCTGGTGTTTATTACCTGTATCTAGCAAATGGATTATTCAAAAAATTTATCTTTCAATCATTTTAAATTAAATTGTTTCAATTCTCGGTAGACAACTTCAATTAAGTCTACAACAAATTCAAAATAAGATAGTAAACGGTTATTTTTGTTATTTTTAATTTTTTAATTTGACTAATTTTATTTCAAATTTTGTATTCGATTGAAATTCCGTGAGTTAAGGTATACTAAAAACGAGTAGTTTCTCCTACACCATAAATTAGTCGTTCCTAAAAATTCCACCAGATTTCGCGTACGATACAATGATCCCCAGATATCACGAAGATGAATAAAGATACGGGTTTGTTATCACATCTGTGACGTCACCATTTTGTTTTCGAATACAGCATTATAAAGTCATAAATTGAGAATACCGCTAAATGCGAATAAGTGCAGAGCTTAAACTCTCATGATTTACGACTGATGGCTCCTGCAAGATCGTCGCCTTGCGTTACGAAATTAAATACATGTAAATCAGGCTTCAACGTTGTCTCTAAGATAAGCCGTGAGTCGACTCGCTGTTTGCCGAATGATTTCTGCGGATCTCTCGCTCTCTCGGGCCGTCGAGCCCCGTTGCCTCTGACTAATTGAGAGATGAGGCGTTCGTTAAAGTCGGCGCAAATTTTTTCAGCCTGAGCGTCGCGAATCCGCGCGCTACCGCCGGCTCGATTCGCAGATTACCTCTTGTTTAATGGCGTCAGTCTAATCCCGCTTGTTTACACGTTCTTATAAATCATCACGATAACACTCGCGCCGTCCCTAAACTTTCCGTAAACTAAATGACTTTATGTTTACACTCGACAGGGAAGTTTGTGTGCTTTGTTTCGTTCGTATCTAATTATTTTAATCAGACAAACAGATTAACATTATTTAGCACTGTATTCCTGACGGTCTATCAATGATCATTTCACAAGATACTTTTGAAACAAACAAAAGAAATAAAACTTTTATTTACACAAAAAACCACTGTGACAGTTTATCTTTTTTACCATTTTTTTTCTCTTATCAATTATATTTTTTATCATAATTTGAATTCTTTCAAATTTCTAATCAATGAAAAAAAAATTTGTTGAATCTCATTATTTTATTTTGATTTGGATGTTTTTTTTCTTGTTTCAGATAACCCTTTCCTCTTTGTGCAGAGGTGGAAATGATTTGTCCGAAGAAACCAGACGAAACTTTGAAAACTGGTTGCAGCAGCAGCACTTAGGTTTGAGCCTAAATCCGATGATCTCCTCATCTAACCACCAATCGACCCAAAGCCCTCAGTCAGACGGAATGGGCCCGTTGGGTCCGGGCGGTTCGATCGGGCCGCCGCATCCTGGACTTCTTCCATATTCCCATAAAACGAGAATGAGAACCAGTTTCGATCCGGAATTAGAACTGCCCCGCTTGCAGCGGTGGTTTAGCGAAAATCAACATCCATCGAGACAACAGATCCAGCACTACGTGACCGAGTTGAACTCGCTGGAATCGCGACGAGGAAGGAAACCCCTCGATGTGAACAATGTCGTTTACTGGTTTAAAAATGCCAGAGCCGCTCAAAAGAGGGCCGAGAGCAGAGGTGCGAATGGGTACAGTCCGCCTGGTTTGAGCCCCAGGGGGGCCAGCATTGTCAGCGAAGACTGCAGTGATGAGGAAGAAGATTCCAGAAACAGGGTAAGATTTCATTAAAAAATGTAATTTCGTAGAATCTGCCACTAAAAAATAATATCGTTATGAATACAATTTATACCGTAAATTTACAATTTAACTTGTAAACTGTTTAGAAATATGAATTGAAAGATAAATTGCAAACACCCAAATATGTAAAATTGTAGTTTGAAATATTTTTCAACATTTAAATTGATAAATTAAATTTTTAATTTGTAATAATTTTTGTTATTTTAGTTGTTTTTTAGTTATTTTAATTGATTTTTCTATATTTTTAGTCGACATCGCCATCATAAACTTTTTAGAAATATGAATTGACAGATAAATTGCAAACACCCAAATTTGTAAAATATGTTTTAAAAATCACCGTTTGAAATATGTTTAAACAATTTAAATTGATGGATTTCATTTTTAATTTGTAATAATTTGAATTCTTTTAGTTCTTTTAGTTATTTTAATTGATTTTTCTTTCTTATTAGTCGACGTCGCCATCACCTTGTCCTCCAGGAAGTCCTCCAGGACCCTTATCTTTAACTACAAGATCAAAGGACCAACCACCAACATCGACGCCGTCTTCTGTGAAACAAGAAGACGCTCGTGTATCCTCCGGGTCCGATGATGATGAAGCTAGTCCAACTGGACCATTGCCACCTGGATTCTCTCTGGTGCCAAGTCCAATGTTTAGTCACAGTGTCATGTACATGTCACACTACTTATCACCACGTGGACCAACAGGTTGCCCCACCAACGTGTTAGACGAACGGAGAAAACGAAATCGGACGTTCATTGATCCTGTCACGGAAGTACCGAGACTGGAAAACTGGTTCACGCAAAACACTCATCCCAGCCACACGGTAAATACAATTTTTTTATTTTCGTATTACAAATTATTTTTCGCTGATACATTCTGAATCTCGAATGAAAAATAAAATAAAAATCAATTTTGTATGCAGTTCTATTTCTATGCAGTTTCATGTGCATTTCTGAATGCAGTTTAGAATACAATTATTATATTAGAAATTTGATTGAACTGACGAAAAAAAGTAATTAATTTTGTTCTTGTTTTCTTTTGTTTCAGTTGATATTACACTATACTAGTGAATTGAATCAAATGCCATATCGTCAAAAGTTCCCGCAGCTGGAGCCCAAGAACGTGCAATTTTGGTTTAAAAATCGTCGAGCTAAATGCAAGCGCCTGAAAATGGCACTCTTTGATAACGAATCGCCCCAGCCGCACCCTTACCACGCGGAATAACGTGCGAACATTTTGATAAAACCTTCATAAAATGGGTCAGTAAAAAGAGAGAAAGAAAAAA
Source organism: Trissolcus basalis (assembly GCA_025266255.1). Taxonomy (NCBI): domain Eukaryota; kingdom Metazoa; phylum Arthropoda; class Insecta; order Hymenoptera; family Scelionidae; genus Trissolcus; species Trissolcus basalis. The sequence continues at coordinate 42,060 of JAAMPD010000561.1, read as the reverse complement.
AAAACTCAACCAAGTTTCGACAAATTCTTCACATTCAAGACGAGTATATGGCAATATGGACAAACATACACTAATATGTACTCCTTCTCGGAAAAAAAAAAATTATTACAGGCCTGACTTAAAATTTGTATGTCCGTTAAAATTGATTGTCGCAACCTCCGAACGAGACGCAACCTTTGTTGTAATTGTTACGATTATGTAAGAAGTAATATAATGATAATGATTATTATAAATGTAAATATGAAAATGATGTCGAATAAACGTAAGTCATGGTATAATTTATCACTCCAATATTTCTTAGCTCCTCTTATCCTATCCGCATCAATATTTACATGCGTGCTCGCATAATCATTTGACAAAATCAGCGAGGCTGACGCCTCGACGTTCCTGTGTTGCGTCGGTTACACTTTTTTCGTCTCGGTTCTGGTCCTTTCAGGAGGGCTCACGTAAGACCAACTATCACACGTCAGCCATTGTCTCGGGGCGGTTTTAGACGTGGCGCGGAAGTTTTGTTATTATATGTTTAGCGCAAGATAGGTCTAAACACACATTGTCAACAAGTTTGTAAACCCTCTCCAAGAGGTATTGTCGTCGACCGAAATCTATCTACTGATAAGACACCTGTCATTAATGTCATCCCCAACTCAAATTTTCGCGATAAGGATTTTGGTAGCCAGTCTTTTGACGTGTCTCGAAATTAGCTCGTCGTACATTATTTATTTGCAAGGAAAGGTTCTTTTGAAATAAATTGAGCGAATGCCGTCACAGTGTGGTCTTTTTGTACGAACCCCTCAAACCTACGAACAAATAATAAAATTCGGTTAGGAAATAATGATATCTTATAGGATAGATAGCGAGGCAAGGACAAGCAGATTAGACGGAAAAACGATATCCAACAATCGCGCAGAGGGGTGGCGCGTTCGAAAGAAAGACGGAACCAGGGAAGGGATAAGAAGGCGAGATTTTCAATTTCGCGCAAGTAGGAGTAATACAAAGATGAAAGATGACTGTTCTCTCGTAGGCATTGCAGTCGACCCGAGTATCTGGATTTAATGAGGATAGGCGGATTTGTCCAATTAAAACGTCTTACAAGGATCCATCCAACGAGCCATTCATTCGCAAAACGTTCAGTCTGACTACACTTAATGCCAGCCTCCGCGATGTCTTTTCTTATCCTGAGCATTATTACCTTCAGCAAGAACATTTATTAAGTTGTAACTAAAACAATTGGTCCGCATTGCACAACGTTCTTAGTTTTCTTCCCCCAAAAACTTCAGTTTACTTTTTCAACTTTTGCAAATATCAGGTGCAAAAACAAATTCAGAATTTCATTCAGCTTTGAAATTTTTTTATAACAATTGACATTAACAAATAACTGATATTGAGAAAAGGTCTAACAAAATAATTTTTGAATTAAATTTTTTTTAGCACATGTTATTATTTTATAGGATTGTTTTAATTTGAAACGTGTTGGAGGCGTCGCGATATTTAGTTGATGTTTGAACTAAACAACGAGATGAGTTGCAGAAAATGTCCAAGGATCAGAGCAACCCAAATAGTCTATCAAGCCAGAGCAAGTTTAAATTTGAAAGATATATATCCCGACTCTCAAGATAAGAAGATTAAGTTCGAGCTCTCGCGTATAACGAGCGCGTCTTTATAAGCAAATAAAAAAACGCCTAAGTAACTCTTCAAGTACCATTCGTTTAAATTTTATCGTTAACTTGATTGTAAATTAAAAGCGATGTATGTACAATTGATTTATGCAACATTTACCGCGCGTTTTATCACTGCACGATTTTATTTGTTGCGTGAGGTAAGAGAGCAATATTTGCATTTCTGTTCGTCATTTTTTGCTTTATTTAGATCAATGTCACGGAGCCCGGCGCGAAATTTTAGATGCAAAAATGGGAGAGCACGTCAGATTGAAAAATGGGAAAACGTCGGATAAGAAAATTGGCCTCACCGACAAAGTACTTACTTCTTTCCTTGCGTCTGCCAGTGGTTATATAAAATTTCAAAAGTCAGCAGCTGCGCAGATCATCCGTTTATCTGATCTTCATTTGTCAGATGAGTTTTTTTTTTCACGCTCTTCTAAAATGAAATTTGAATTATTATACTTTCTAGCAAACTCCAAACATTCGTTCGATAAAATTTAAGTTTCATTAACATTTATAGTTAAAAATAAATAAATAAAACAGTTAAATTTTTGTCCGTCAAAATTGTTTTTCTATTTTATTCGTATTATTTTTTAATCATAGAAACAGAACCAGTTAGGTTTTATCTGAACTCAACGCAAATGTCTGCTAACAGATACGACCTTTATCGACGAACAGATCACCTTTCGGAAGCAAGTTTCTAGAGGTTTGAGTCTAGTCCGCGGCATAGGTCGCGTATTGGTAAATGCAGGAGTATCTAGTAGGTGCAAGCATTGTGTGCATTTTGGCATTCATAGGACGTTCTTATCAGGCTATCCGGAGAGCTGTCAGCGAAGTTCCTGAATAACGAGTTTCTCATAGCTCTGCGCCACTTGCCTATCGCTAGGATATGCCCAACTATTCTTGTTTTCATACGACTGCCGGACGTTTCACAGATAATATGTTCCAACGGATTCCCAGATCGGAACGATTTTTCATTTATCATCCTGAAAATCAAAAAACAGCCTGAGAAAGTTTATTAAAAAAATATTACATATAAAATTAGATAAATGAATTGAATATATAATTAATATATATTCTGTTATTTGTAAAAAAAACTAAGTTTCAAATTTCACTTGTAAGAGTTTAAAAAGGTGACGAGAGATAATATTACATACAAAATTAGATAAATGAATTGTATATATAATTAATATATTTTTTTATTTGTATAACAATTTTTTTTGTATTAAAATAATGACGGTAAAAATTAAGTTCTCAAATTGTACTTATACTTATTGTAAGAGTTTAAAAAGGTGACGAGAGATAAATCTCAAAAAAAGAAAGCGAATAGATATTGAAGAGACATCACAAATTAGTCGCTGCGGTTAGTCATAATCCTTAAGGGATGCCTACCAGTTAGCGAACGAGACCGAAATGAACTCTGACCCAGGATGGTGCCGAGCTTTCATTTGGTCCCGTCTTATTCTTTAATTCCCTCCCCTCTCCTGTTTCCTGCCGGGCTATAAAAGCTATACTTAAAATTATGAGACGGCAAGCACCCCTTGGTGCGATTGAAAGTAATGAGACATAACGGCAAATCTCAAAGCAATTTCTCCAAAGTCGGTGATCATTGTAGGCTCTGATGTCAGATACTAGATTCAACAAGCCTGAAAGCCATTTTATATTAACAGCAACTTTCTCGAATCAGGCCAGAAAATGTTCCGTCCAAAATTAATTCGCTTGTTTGCATCCGAAATGAAAGTTTTTAAATTCCAAATTGCATAGAAACGGAATGAAATTTTGCTGATAAGCTTAAGTCTTTATCATGATAACAATTTCATTTAAATCGCTGCAAATGAAATTCCGTTAAATAAATTGAATTTTTTCCTCCAGGATCAACGGTCACATTCTTCAGTCAGTTTTAACTTGGGATTAAAAATCAAGTTCGAATTAAGAAAAACCAAAATAAAATCAAATAAATCAAACTCATTTAATGCAAAAATAATTTTTTAATTTCATCTAACTGGATGAAAAAAAATGCATGTCAAATGGTTGTTGGTAATTTGTAATTTGTAACACAGAGCGTGGCGCCTGAAACGATGCTATTTTTCGTTTCAACGAAAACGCGATTTATACGTCGTGAAGGCGCAGTATATAAAAGCCTTTAGAAAGATTGCCATGTTTAATCCGTGAGCGGAGAGCATAAGATCGCATCTTCGACGATCTTCTTAATTGATCTACTGCCAAATATAACGTCGTTAAGGGAATTACGCAGAGGCTTCGTGGTCATTGCGCTTTCCGGCGGAGAACTAAGCGGCGAGAATCATGCCACTCAGTCCATCGAGTTTCTCTCGCACTCAGACAAGGGAGAATACTGAAAGGCATTTTTCGCGGTCGTAAATAAAAGAAATCCTTGTTATGGCTTTCGCCAGGGGCCACGATCCTTGTCGCCCCTCTCAAGTTATTAAGCCACTATCGACCCTCTTCGCGTAACCAACCGCAACACAACGCGGTTAATTCCTTAACCCTTATGGGCTAGGAAAAATTGAACAAGTTGAACGATCCATCGTCCGGATCAAAATTTTCCATTCTTCATCTGACACCAAATTTTTAACTTAGTTTCTAAAAGAAATCCGCTAAGCTAAACTGTGCGGTTTCGTGCATTCAAATCCTTTTCTCCTTCTATCCAAATCACAAATTTTTGCAACAGTAAAAGACAGAAATTATCCGAGAAAATATTGAAACAATTATAACTAAAATAATTGTTACTAAAAAAAATATCATTTTGATTGTGAATTTCATGGTTGAGTTTTTATTTGGTTTTTATTGTTTTTGAACTGTTTTTGATTTACTGGAAGATTAATTTCTAATAAATTAAGAGCGAATCATTTGATAAACACAGTTTTCGTTGCAATGCCATCTAATTTGTGATTAATGAGCACTGTGTACACATGCGGACGTTTATGCAGCGATAAAATGAATCATATTTTATTTACAACGGAATTTGCCCCCGAAAGTAGGGCTTTAGGCGTGTATCGAGTTACTCGAATGTGTACAAATGTGGTAGTTGAGTGTAGGGGAGGGTTTAGAGAACTGAGGTAAGATACGCTAGGACTATCTTGGGTAGGGGCAAATGTATACCAGGTGCCTCTAGGATCTCGGCATCTTACGCCCCGGACGATACATAATTTATATCACAAGAAGGGCTTAAGACAGTATTAAGACCTTTCGCTCTACTCCTGTCCAGTTATTACTCTAAGAAATCGAGATTCCAGCGGGGTCTCGACAAAAATGTTTCATCCAATTAATTTGCCCCTAAATAACATATAAAATTGCCATTTACATGAATCATCATCACCGACTAATACTTTACAAATGATTTGTAATCGGGTAATTAAGCTTTATTGCTCTAATAATTCTAAGAATCAAAGGCGACCAGAAAAGCGGTCTCAAATGTTACTTAGACTCGTGATTTATTTATATTATCGTTAAATACTTATAATAGTTACATTCGTTTTTTTTTCGTCCTCTTCATTTTTTTCATTCCTTCCCTTTGATCCGTTTTGTATCAATAAACGAAATTCATGATGGGGAATATTGCGAGCATATTTTGCAAGGAAATGTCATTACGAATCTTTTCGCGACAGCGTGCTGATAAATGCATATCGCAAATCACCTAAATACTCGAAATAGAAGGAAATAAAAGTCATAAAGAAAATAAAATGAGAAATCATACCGTCGTCGTTAACCGATAAAGGTGATTTGAAAGGTTTGAAAGACGCTTCTGAGAAAAACTTTTTTCTTAATTTATGCTGAATTAAAAATTTGTCATTCGTTCGCAAATTGATTGTAATTATATGAAAAAAAAAAAGAAAATGGTGAACTCGTACAAGCAAACGAGAAGGAAAAAAAAGTGGAAAGGAAACCGGTGGAAGTATATTGCGGAAACGTCTTGGCGTGCTCTCTCTCTGCGATAAAGCAAAGAGCTTGTGCTAAATACTTACATAAATCTGTATTGCCTTGCGCAGCATGAGAGAAGCTTACACTCCTACACGAAGTTTTGGGAGCAAAATAACTTGCCTTTTTTATTATGTTTTTATTTTCATTTTTCTTTTGCTTGACAGAGTCTCCTGGGCTGAAATAAAAATATACGGCGTGAAAATACTGAACATATAAAATTTATGCCAGATATATGGTAATGAATATAAAATTATATATAACGATATATATATACATTGATGGAAAAACATTTCAAATGCATTTTTTCATTGTAAATGTTACTTCCAGGTTTGGTTTTCTGTCATTTACAAAATTGGACTGTAGAAAATTGGCAATTTCTCGAGCGAGCACCATTGATTGCGTTTCCTTTTTGAGCTTAAATTAATCAGTCGAACAAATTCGAAACTCTATTTCAGATGTCCGCACGGGTATAATGATATATTATTCAGAACCACTAACACGCACGCAAAACCTCAGATATGACATAAATATTGAAACAGAGAGACCCGTCGACGGATCTGCGAAAGGATAAGGCTTCGCGAACGCAGCCGGGCTCGTAGTATTCCAAGGGTGAGACTCAATTGATAACGAATAAAAGCCCCGCGCGCGGGTATCCCTCTCGCTAGGGATTCACTGGGCCAAGAAAAGTTTTGATCGAATTTCCCCGACCGACCAGAGCGCGTCCAACAACAACGATAAATGCCACATCCTTGTAAAGACCGTTCGATCAAAAGGCGAGGAATCTAATTTGCTCTAAATCGCATTACCAACATGCTGACAACTTTTCATTGCGTGGCCTTCCAACTAACAGGCACAAATGAATCCCTACCGTTTATTCGAAACAAAAATATTTACATGGCTCAAATTTTACCCCTTTTCAATGTTCGCGTTCGAAATTTGCATTTTAAAATTCTTGACTGAAATTTAATTTCGAAAACAAAAAAAAAACGAAGAAAGAAAATACAGAAATAAAAAAAGGAAACAGATTTATTTGAGTTCAATTTTTTTAGATGAAGAAAAAACATAAAAGGGGAGAGAAATGTTTATGAAAGTAAATAATATTTTATTTAAGATATAAGTTTGAGTCTCTTTCATGTGTACAAAACAGGGAGGGAAAAAAGTCGGTTAGATTCGCTATCAAAACAGCGTGTAAAGGGGTGTAGTCGTAGAAAAGAAAATCTGCGCCAGGCGAGCGTCGAGGTCTTCGTCTGGCGGATCTTGCGCTGCGGCGGCAATAAATCTGCTAGGTATATCTAAGCTCATGAATGTTATTAAGATACAACCCCCTGCTAAGGAGCGGTGGAAGGTGGGGTGCGTGGGAGAGAGGTACAAGGGCGAGGAGAAAATAAGCAAAAGACGCACCCAGGGCCGAGAGAGAATCAGTGCGGACTTCGGGACTTCGGGACCGCTGCCTCCCCGAAGAGAAGAAACGAGCCGGAGAAACGCCTGTTATGAAGAAATACCGCCTTGCGTAATCCCTCCATAGATCACCACCCGGTGGCCGCCACCGTTCCTTTGCTCTCATCGTTTTCTTCTTCCGGCGCGTTCTAATACTCAAGACTTAACTCATACTTAAATCGCATCCATTGGAAACTGACGAAAATTCACGTCTCAAACTATAACGAGAAGGATTAGCCTGACAAAATGTTCGAACGTCATTTCCAAAACAATGCCACTGTAACAAACAAAAATAATTTAATTTATTTATATAGAATGCGAAATTTCATTTTGGTTTCTTACTTTTCAAGAGTATTATAAATGTTCCAAGAAAATAACTTGTAAAAAAATGAATCAGTTGATAAAAGTTGAAAAAAGAGTTGAAAAAAGAAATCAGTTGATTGACAAATATAAGTCTCAACTATTTTTAGGTTAGTTATGTCAACTAGGACAAATATGACAACCTACTAAATTCAAAAAATTCTAAACTTACTAAAAAAAACTAAACTTACTAGTAATAATTGATTAGTTACAATTTCAATTGTATTATATTTACCCAGGTGTCACAATCATCTCAATTACTTTAGATATAATACATTTTTTTCTTTTAAAAAAAGTGAACATTTTTTTGTACCAAACCAGGAATGTTTTAATAAAGTGATCCAAACTGGTAAAAAAAAAAAAAAAATTGGTACCTGATTTGTTAGTACTAAATCACATTCTTTCTTATTAAGCAGAACTAATCCCTGGATTACATCAACTATCGATTCAGTTGGTAAGATAAAACAGCCCATCAGACAAGATAAGTCACGTAGGTATAGACGCGTGCTGCGAACTTTCGTGTGTCAGGTCAAATTAATTAATTGCGTCTCTCTCAGAAATAAACGAACGCACAGAAACATCAAAGCGGAGACTCTTTGGTCGCGCTGGTCCTTCGACGTCCAATTAATAAAAGACCTGTGTGTTTGCTTTCTCTCTCTCCCGTCACCCGCCGTTACGTCTTATCCCATAATAATGAGTAAATACTCGTGGGCAAATTAATCGAGCATAAAGGCTCCTCGACCGTATTGATACTTTGCCTGAGAGCGGCACAAACAAACATGTCAACATTCGTCCGTCGAAACCGTGAAAGAACCTCCTCGAAATACCGTTGGCAAATAATTGGCGGAAGAAAGTCCGTCGTTATGACGGAATCAATTAAATGCCATCGCAGCGAAGATGCGCGCGGTTGCCTCGAGCTCACATGATAACAGAGGTGGTCCGAGGGTGGTTTATGTACCGCCGCCGCCAGATATCCCAATGATTTAGCTGCGACTCGATGCTCCTGGGAGCGCCCCCGTCTTATCTCGTACGGGAACGGTATAACCGCACGAGTAATCTTTTATTAATTCACCGACTTACCAAATTTATCGCAGCTTTTGTTTACCGCGTCTTAAATCTCGCGAAATTACTCTTCTTTACATTATCAGGCCTCCTTATTGCCGCGCCCGCTGTTTCGCGTGAAAACAAAAACATAAAAACGTACACGCTACGTGGGCAATAAAAGGCGAGGGAAAAATAAAAATAAAAGACAAGTTGTAATAATGGCGAGTCTGGACGAGATGCTAAGAAATGTGGCTCGTCGATCCGGGGCGTCGATATGGTTTGATTCAATTTGGAGAGCGGTGCTGCTGGGTCGGCAGGAAAAGCACTTTTAATTGCGCGAGCACGCAAAATTTTCGTAGATATTCGCCAACTCCGTAAGACGAGCGAGAACGACGCTATATTATTATTAGAGTCCCTTAAGTCTAAGAGCCTTAAATCTGCGATAAGTTATGGGCACCCCTCGCCTCACACTTCCTTCTTAAACCCATACCTTATATACCATTTCCCTATAATATCTTAGTCTACGGAAGACGGCTCTGCGGTCTTTATCTCGCATACATTACACGACCTGAACAGGACGAGGGGGGTCTGGGGTAATTGAAAATAACTGCCACCCTATATACTGAGCCTAAGCCCTGTTCGCATCTAACCAAGATAAACCACCGTGGATCATCTTTTTGCACGCGCGACTCGTTGGTGATATTTAATGTCCTTTTTTCTATCCCATAACCACGGGGGTTGACGTCAAATTTCACTTTCGCACCTGCGAATCCTCCGGAATTTTGCAAGCTGGGAATCCAGAAGATGTGACATTTTGAAAGTTCCTGAAAAATTCGAAAACATTTAAAACTGAGAATATACTAAAAATGAATTTAAAAAAAATTGTTGTAAGGTAGTGGTACCTATCACAGACAAATTTTGTTTGAATAAAATATATCAAATATATCATGGAATATATTATAAAATATTATGTAAAATCTTATGTCGATAATAGGTACAACTAGTTTAGATACTTTTTGAAAGGTTATAAATCTAATTTTTGAATTACAATTTTTGAAATGTTATTAGTTATTGTTTGAAATTGAATATTGCACGGTTTGAAAAACGTTAGTAAATTGGATGGACGTGTTAGTTGTGTATTTAACTGAAAATTCAGATGGATAAGGAAAGTTTACAGAAATTGTTTCTTGAGACATGGTGGAAATTCAAGCTTGACGAGGTGTGAATGACAATTTTGAAACTAACTTTTTCGTACCAGAAAAGAAATAATCCGTTGCTTGTTATACATTTCCCGTGAAGCGTAACAACAAGCCAAGTTTCATTATAACCCCTGGTAGAGAAGAATTTGACATTAAGACGTCGTTTTAAAGTTTTTAAGTCTTCGCTTTAACGATGTCTTGTGTAACGTAAGTTCCGCTGCTACTTAAATACAATTGTTGCAGAATTCGGATGGTATTAGTGATTGCCTAGGAACTCGCAGGAGAGCATTTTTCTTATGTCCTCTTGTGCAACTGGAACAAAAAGTACATTTTGAATTAGAAGAAAAGTTTTATTCTACAAAAATGCATTTGTTATTACTAAACTTAAATTTTCTCACAAATTTTATATTTTATCTTGAAACACTGTTTTAACTCTTCATATACATCCTTCAGTGTTTGAAGATAATTTTCCATGATGGGGAACCGTTAAAAAGCATTTAAACTGCGAACAAAAGGTTAACAAATTTTTGCAAAGTGTTGCAAAAAATTGTTGCATCGTTTTTGACATAATAATTTGAGGGATAAGATTTACAGTTATCGATTGAATAATTATAAGGAATGTTCATGGCCACAGATGTAGAACTTAATTACTTTACCCAATTAATCTGTACTTTCTCAACATAGAATTATAACTCTTCAGTACTTCACTCGTTAAAATCGTTATTACGGGATTAATGAACGTCCTCCCCATAATAATGTTATTATTAATGTTACGAAATTGTGATAACGTCTAAATGAATGCCTATCAACTGCACTATTAATTTGAAAAAAAAAATTGTTTCTGAAAAACCTGCCATTCAAAGAAACCAATTTCTTTTTCTAAATTGTCACTGGTTACTTTTATAAAATTTTCAAAATTCAGCAAAAATGGTCATGAAATTTTGGAGAATTAATTTTGATTTCAACAGACAAACGAAATACAAAAATGGAAATTTTTATTAGAACTGTCAAAAGTGAATGAAATTAATATCGAAATTTTTAAAGAGTAATAAAAGGGTAATTTTGATTTTTAGTGAAAAACAAAACACAAAAGTAGAAAATGAAGATTACACTTGTAAAGTTGCATTGATAATTCGTGGGAGGGGCCGCGAGAATCATGGCTGGTGTACTTTTGCTTATCACAAGCAATAAAAAACATTCGTTGAGATTGGCAAGTTGCCTGCTGAATGCCATCTCTACTGGTTCGCATGGATGTACACTGAACGCGATAGCGCCGTGAAATATGCTCATCCGCGAGCCTCTCGGTACCGATGTCTGTCGGTTGCATAAACATAGGCGCTAACAGTGGCACGTTCCACAAAGTATTATAAATTTTCTAACCGATGCGAATCTCACTAAATTTCCCTGTAATTCGATGCATGAGTTCATAACTCAACTCTGCAGAAAAATGTGTACAATATTTCTCCTTCATTTATTATTCAGAAATTTAAATTCGAATCGTTTGTTCTTCTTTTTTTTTCTATCTCCAAGTACAATTTTCTCTCTCATATCTGGAGATACGGTGAGATGGAAACCATTCCTATCTTCATTAAAGAAAAGCGAGAAAAAAAAATACTTTGTGAACTTGAAATCATAGATAAAAAGTCTGATAAAATTGTTCGGCGAAGCACAAGAAATTACGGCTCCGTTAATTGAATCATGTTTCGAACAAGAAGAAAAGTCAGTTCGCAAGAAAGCAGTCTCCTTCTGCATGGTTTGTTATTTGAAATAAAATGGGAGTCGGGGGATCGGGAGAGTAATTCGCGAAGCGAGGAAGGCGACTTGGAGAAGGTAGACTTAGGAATTTGAATGCGGATTTGTCGCGTCTGAAAGCGTCAGAGAGCGTGAGAATAGGTGACAGGATGGGGGTCTTAGGAGCAGTAAGGAAACCCGAGCGACGATTAGACAATGCGCTGGAAACTGTAGATACTAAGAGTGCCGTCGAAGTCTCGAATCGCGGGACGCATTCAGGGGGTGGATGAGAGCATCGACAGATGTGCCCCCTGATGCTAAACCTCATCCTTCCGTCATGGTTTCGCCACTCCATCGTGATCTTGTTAAGGACGCAACGAACCACAAACAGTCGGCACCTATTCAAATTGCAATGATGGATCTGTTAGCTCGCTTCACGACGATTTACCATCAACACGAAATTAGACGGCTCACCCTACTTTCCAGAGTATTAGAAACAAAACGTTTATATACTATTGAGATACAACTTGATGTAATTCTACAATCTGAAAGAATATTTTCCAACATCATTGTATTTTCATTTCATTATCATTTTTACTGTATTTAGAAAATTTGTTTTCACTTCAAAAACCAAACTATTCAGACGAAAATTTTTAGTACTTTTTAAACTTCAACATGTGAAAATTTAATCAAAATTGTTCGTCTTTATTGTATTTGGATTGATATAAAATTTAAAAAATATTAAAAAAATTTATAAATTTACTCACCTCGAAAAATGTTGGATCAAAGAAAGTGCCAAGGCAATTATGAGTGCACGTATCATGTCAGATCATATTCTGTGATTCAAAATCACAAGATAAAAGATAGAAACGCAGAACCTATTCTGGCTTTGTTGCTGTGTCAAAAGCGTTAAAAGATAAGCCGTTATTTATACGCGGATTTAGAGCACAAGGGTGGCGAACGTGGAATGAAATAAAATCGCTTCAAAAACACGGCTTCAATTCGCGGACCCTTTTTCTTCACGGGATGCTGCTAGTTCATTCAGTAGAATCTAAAAATAAAGCATATTAATTTTGAGATGTGCAAGGATGCTGTTCTGTCTGAAAGATTATAGCTGACATGAAATATCTAAATTCAAATGACAAAGTATTTAAATAATACATTTTTTAAATTAAAATTTTTTAATTTTGTATCATGATAAAATGAAGAATTTGCTCACGTGCTTCTTATTGGTTGAATTATCTTAGGAATAAGCCATAGGATAGCTAAGAAAGGTAAATTGCAATGACTGCGCGTAAGAAAATAAAAGGGAGGAAAGCGCGGGCGCTGCACCTCCGACGGCAGCCGCTCCTACCAGCGTTTGTAAGGAGGTTGGGTGGGTCCTTGAACTGATCAATACTTGAAACACCGCGAGGTATCGTCCCGTTATTTCCGGTGTCCCCTGTCTGCGGAAATGAAAGCGTTAAAAATATATAGAGAGCTCACGCGGAACTCCATCCCGGCCAAGAAGATAGCGACTTGTGGCATTATTATATCCTCCTGCCGTTCGCACCCATTTCGATTCATTTCTTCTTTACTTTTCCTTTGCAAGCCACCCCCGAGGTTACTTTTATCTATAAAAGAAGAAGGAGGCAAAAACGTTGATCGACTTTTAATTATAGCTATCTACGTTCGCGAATCTTAAAAACGCGACTGCACCGAGAAACGACACTCCCCAGATTAGTGGATTCCTCACTATACCAGAGTTCATAATTTTCTAGAAGTTCTTTGTCATCTCATTATATCTGTGAATTCAATCTAAATATAAAGAAATTAAAAATATTGCGATTTGTAAATTTTAATCTTAATTTTACTTTTTTAATTTATGGACGAAATTGTTAAATTTGTTATATCTATTTCAAAGGCAATCAGAAGTCTTAGATTAAAAGTACCAAAATTGCAAAATTGATATAAAAACATTTGTAATAAATTGTAACGAATGAAATTGAGAAATTTACTTGGAAACGTGTTGCGAAGAGGCGTGACTTTGAGCTCGAGCGAAATTCCGGATTTGAGAAATCGTAGCAGAGGGGTTTGTTAATATCAACAGGTAGACTTGTTTTCACCCACCTTGGATAAGCCGACGGCTAAGCGCCGGCGCTGGCTAAGCTAACTCGCACCCTCCGAGGGTGTGACCGAGCAACTATTGGTCCGAGCTGGACGTGTGAAAAAATTGCCGTCCTGCGCAAAAGTGCCTGTTGTTTGCTGAAAGTCCACACTGAATTCAATATAGAATTAATTTTTTTCCTGTAATTTCAAATAATAATTAGTTTTACCATAAGACGTTCTTTCATTTCAAAAGTCAGTAAAATGTTTTTTTCAATGATTTGAATTCTATACTTTATAGAAAATATTAATTGAAAAATAAATCAACTCCTTTAGCAAAAATGAAGTGATTTTATCAAAAAGGAAGTTTAATTAATAATGTATATAAAATAACACTTAGAATTAATATTAAATTTCAGAGTTTGTTTTAAAAGAAAGAGAGAGGGCTTGAAAAATTCATCGTTCGAATACTACTTCTGCGAAGGTTTATACGATAAAAAATAAGTTATACCAGAGAGGAAGAAAAAGAAAATCCGCATGGGTCAGCCAAGAGAGGCTTAGACCACAAAGATGGCCGCTCAATATCGGTTTTAAGATACTAAGGGTATTTATCTAACGTCTGATATTTTCCAAAGAATTGACCATTTTGCGTTGAATCAATATACTTCATGGATTTCGAAGTACTTTTTATACCTTTTAGAATTTGCGAAACTCTACTTCTCAATATAATTATGTAATTTGAAAAATTAAATTCATTCATATGAAAAATTTATACGTAGTAAAACTGATAACAAGTTAAATAAAAATATTTTGTATGTGAAATTGAGTTTTATCTATATGAAGAAAGTTTTTTGAAACATTCCTTATGAAACATCCGTCAAATCTGTTGACAAAAATTGCACAACATAACTATACAACTGCCACACACTGAAATACAAAACCAACAACTTTCATTATACTTCAAGTTGTAAAAGTAGGTATCCCATATTTTGAACGTACCTACGGTCTTATCTCAGCGCGGTATCATCACACAACATTGTGCGCACGTTAAGCTTATCAAAGATAAGTTAGTCAGTTACAGATCCCCGAGGGCACTAACCACAATTCTCATTCATCCAACAATACATTTAGTACATTAACTGTTGCATGTCTTCGTCAAAGAAAAGTGAAGTGCACATTGGCCATCATGCTCGTTGTCACTACGGAGTGAGAAACAAATTATTATTATTATCATGGTGTTTTTATGATTTATCAGTGATCGAAATTTCGTAACCAAACAGTGATGTTTTAAATCAATATGAGGAATTCCTCCGACGTCACATTGCGTACTTATTTTCGAAGTGTTCTACATCTGCTCCTCATTGTTGTTTTATGGAATGACCATGTCAATGGAACTTGTCTGGAATTATGTCACTGCTTACCGCTTGTGAAATCTTGGCAGATTACATGTGCAAGCAGGCACATAAAAACATACCTGAGGGGTTAAACGAAACAGTTGGTATATTTTTATGACTTTAATAAGAACTTTTATGACTGATGAATACAAATTATATTTTTTTTTTCAGGTGCACACTTTGGATCTGTTTAACAATAGTATTCAGTTTGTTTCGTTTCAATATCATCAATATCCTGAGCTTCGTATTCTGAACTTATCGAAAAATAAAATATTGAGGATACATCACTTGAGGACTCTGGTGAACTTGCAGGAACTTAATTTGAGTGAAAATTCAATACAGTCTTTCGGAGCGGTACATGAATTACTAAAATTAAAAATACTGAACTTATCGAGAAATCCATTCAAATTATTAGACACACTTAGAAACGAGGTTCTGACTCATCTCATAGCTGACGAGTGCGGTAATAAATTGAAAATGAATCAATATTTACAGAAAAATTTTGTGATACCGAAATCGATTAATACGATCTTACTGTTTGCAGAGATATCATTCATCAATCCAACTTCATTACTGGATTTACCGAATTTAACAAGACTGAGTCTAAAAAGGAACCCTATAAAACTTGTGAAATCTCCGTCCAATGTTCACTTGAAAAGTTTAGATTTATCACATTGTGAAATTATGTTTCTAGATGATAATACTTTTCTAGATTTACCAAATCTCGAAGAATTAGTGTTAAAAAATAATACCCAATTGGGTCAATATCAGTGAGTACAAGTATTTTATTCAAAATAAAAACATCTGGCTGACATTTGCATTCAAATACATTTGTGTAAAATTATAACTATATTTATATTTTGATTTAAGACGATCATTTATTTCAAAATGAATCTATTCCACAATAATTTGTTAGTAACTTGACAAATTATGTTTTGAAATTTTGAAAATGTATGACATACCTTTTTAACGTAATAATTTTATTCATTTGCAAAAAAATGTTAAATAGTCTCTAGGTTATAATTGGTAGTCAATGCACACAAGATAATTTTTTAAATGACTATGTAACAGTCATAATCATAATGTAGTAATAAGATTGAAAGTGTTCTGTGAAATTTTAACGTTGTTATTATACAATAATACACATGTATGTACATTTACATATGTATGGAAAATAATTAAAGATGCTTTCATTTTTTAGGTACAATGGATTATCTTTAATACACAAGAAACTTCAAATATTAGATGTGTCTCAGTGCAATATAAACAATTGTTCGTTAATTGAATTACCAGAACTAAAGACAGCAATCTTATCGAATAATAAAGTGTCGAGCATTAATGATCATATATTCAGGAACAATAAAAAGCTAGAAATTGTTGTGATGAATAAAAATAGAATCAAGTACGTTGATACTACATCTTTCAATAGTTTAGAAAATCTTAGGATTCTTGATTTATCTTACAATCTAATTCCAAGCATCAGTAGGACCACGTTCGCAAGTAACTATCGACTTGATATATTGAATTTATCGTTCAATGCTTTAGAAGACGTTGCAGGTTTAAATGCACCTTACGTAAGAAATTTGGACTTATCTAATAACGAAATGAGATATTTCGACAAAAATCAGTTCGTTATATTGCCTCGACTGCAGCATCTGAATTTAAGTAACAACATTTTAGAAAATTTCCCACGACTTTCCGATTCACTGAATTTGGAGACACTCAATTTAAAACGTAATAAAATTTACAACATCAGTGACGTCCAGGTTTTCAATCTTGTTCAGTTGAACAAATTGATTCTAGCAGGTAGTTTTTTGAAAAAAAATTACACAAATTTTTAAATAGCATGTTCGATAAAAATATGTTAATTTATTTTTCAGAGAACGAATTCGAAGAACTTCAAGCAGAAACGTTCAACAACAATATGAATTTAACAGTCCTAGATTTGTCAAGGAACCCTTGGGATTGTGACTGCAACAAATTGCGATCATTGTACTTTTTTTTATCAACTATTGACAACAGCAGTCTTGACAAAACAATGTGTTTCACTCCAATGGATAAAAGGGGATATACGTGGCAGAGTGCATGTATCCTTGAATGGATAGAACCACCACCAACATCTCGACCCCCAAAAACACTGAGCTTTATCATCGTAACTTTGCTGCTCTTCATTGTAGTAAGTGGAAGCATTGTTTCTGTCCGGCATACAATTAAAATGCGCCGAATAGAGAGAAATCGACAAATTGAAGCAGAAAGAACAGAAATAAGAGAAAGATTAAGAAGACTGCAAAGAAGGTATTAATGAATGTTTATTCAAATGATGTTTTAAGAATAAAATAAAAAAGTTTAATTAATATTAAGTCTCGATTTAAAAACTAAAATAAATCATTATTCACAGAAATCAACAGTTAGAAGAAGAGGCAATTAACCATTTGTCAGAGCAGATAATTAATCCCCTGGAATTGGTTGGCCCACCGAGTTACGAAGAAGCTGTAGATATGGCAAGATTGACTCGGTCTTTAGACACTTTGAATAGCTTAGGCACAGAGAACACGCCTGTTACTCAAGCTCTCGGCTCAGTAGATAATTTGAGATCGAAAAGACGAGCGCGACGGCCTAAGAAAAAAACTCTCAGTGATGACAGTTTAACCAAACGTGAAAGTCGCCGAGAGATAAGACTGAAAAGAGACAGAGAACTCCGTCAAAATTCATCCTATGTGATCGACGTTGAAGGTGCGAATCAGTCGTTGGTAACTGAAAACAGAGACAGACACTCGGTTACCTTTAATGTTTCGCATAGTTCGTCTGAACACATAGATTCCACAAGTGATATGAACAGACAACGGCCGCCCACACCAATCACTAAGAAAAAAAAAGATCTCGACATCCAACTGTGGGCGCTACTACGACCGATGATGAAGCTTCTGACGATGATCATAGAGATAAGGAGCCATCAAATATCGTGACAATAATGAATCTTCGATCCGAACCGAGAAGACGAGCTATTATTGATGGTTGAAATGATTCGTCAATAGTTTGCAATCGACATTTTATATTCTGAATTAGTGACGAAATACATATTTTAATTATTATGAACTGGATTAGATGACATATGTAAATAACCATAAATATGATAATTTATTGAATGAAAGTCGAACTGATATTTTCAATTGAAACATGATTTTTAACATGTCAACTCTTGTGAAAAATAAAAATTCAGGTTTTTGTAATTTTTTATAAATAAATAAAAAGATGTTTTGTTGAATATTTCATTTATTTGTACATTTCGCATAATTTTATCATACTCTTAACACTTAAAAATATTCCAACTTTCTTATATATACAAAAAACTTTTGTTCAATTTGTATGAAATCCATGGTGATAACATTATTGATATTTTTATGAAAGCATCAAACTTACACAATACGACAGTGAAATATTTTCCAAAAAATTATTTGGTTCGATACAATGTAAATGGTTCATCAACATACATGTAATGGTTTCAGTGTTATCTTTAAATGATTGTCACTCATCGTCATTAAACATTCATCGCTCTATGTATCAGTAGAGTTATTATCGTTCATCGCATAATAAATATGATGATTTAATCCTAAAAAAGTATACAAAATCCTATGGCGGAAGTACTGAATATTCAACTTGGTTTAACATGTAAACGTCATTGGTTCGTTGCTAATATGTCTACAAATAAAATGCATACAAAATATATATATTCATCTTATAACAACTCATTTTAATTTGTTTATTTTTAAATTCATTCTGAAGTCACATAATTCATTTAATGAATTATCTTTTCATTCTTAGCAAAATGACTAATACAATACTATACAAACATTCAATCATCATCTTTAAGAATTGATTAATAATATTTTTACAAGAGTTGATACAACGTTTACTCGTTATAAAAATATTAACATTTATCTATTTATAATACTCATGAAGAATTATTTATCCACAAACTTTACAAAAAAGAGCGAAAAGTATATCAAGTAAAAGTCATAATCCCTTGTTCAATCTCTATACAAATCTACACAATAATGTTAAGATTGAAATCAAAATTTTCGGAATCATCCATTCACCACGTGGGAACAAAACATTTTTCTTTAATAATATATACATTAATTTTACATTAACACTGTACAAATTTCGATGAACCTTTACTCATCTCAAAATAATTCATCTTCAGTTTACATACTTGTATCAATAGAATACAAATATATAATTTATGCATACAATCTATTCATTCCATCTCTCCAAATATCAAACAATGAATGACTAGTCTGCACTAATTTTTGAAGAAACAAAATTTATAAGATAAACTATAAAATTCTCGAACTATCTCTTCAAAAGTCTTTTGGACATGGAAAAATAGCAGCGGCCTGGATAGGAACATAGCAGAACACTTTATCTTGCTAGTTTTGGCAAAGCATTAACTTGGGCATCGCGCCATCTGGCAGCAATCGAGCGATTCACGGCGCTTTGACTAAGTTATCAACCGGCTGTATTCGATTGATGAGAATTGGCGTTTTCGGCACACTGTCCGGGTTATCCTGCAGCGTGATCTTAACTCGCTGGGCACCTGGACTAATTGGGGGTTTGTGGTTATTTGGAAGGTTAAGTGTATCACAGTGATCATTTCCATTCGTTAATGTCCGTTCGTCCATGTTCATAGATTTTCTAGGTGGTTTGATACGATCACAGCTGTCAATCGTATCTTCTTTCTTATAATTGCCGTTTTCGGGTAATTTTCCATCTTCATCTTTATTGTTCATCAAAGGAGCAATCTCTGTATTTCCATTAGATGAAATTTTAGGAGTAACATTGTTATGATTTAACAAAGATTTTTGCATATCCTTTAGTTCGGTTCCATCTTCAACATTGTTTTGTTTTCGTTTACTCCGGCAAAAATCACCTTTGTAAGCAGCAAAAGCTATGAGACCTGCAAGTACTGCTAAAAGGATTCCTAAAACAACGTATGATCCCATTCCTTTCTTTGATTGATGAGACAGTGATTCGTTCAATCTTTCACTTTGATCTTCGCCTGAGTTGATTATTTTCTCAGACTCTTTAGCTGAACCTGGTTCGAAAGTGCGATGGACAGGAATAATCTGAGTCACTGTCAAATCGTCATCTTTACTTTTTAATCCTACATCTGGTGCATATGTTGTGACGTGTATAAATTGTTCTTCTTCGAGTTCCGAAATTTTCTTTACTTCGGGAGCTGCTGTGGTCCATAAAGCATTTAACAAAATATCGAATAAACTTTCACTGGGCGTCGTTGAAGATGGTTCACTTGATGACTTTGTTAACTCTTTGTCCGTTTCTTCTTGAATTTTATCCCAATCAATGTGCTCTAACAAAGGCATTCCTGATCCTTCCAGCCCAGAACCTTCATCATCTGTAGCTCCTGATCCTTCGTCAATATCAATATTAGGTTGTTTCTTTATTTCACTTAATTTTCTTTCATTTTCCTCTGCATCGAAAAAAATGTCTTCTCCAGCTGTAGAATTACGTTTAATTGAAACTGTAGTCATGTTTTTTTCAAGTACAGGTGTTTCCATATCTTCGATTTTCACTGAATTCATTTCATCTGAATTTTTATAATCCTCATAATTTTCATCGTAATCAGTACCAGACCCTTCTTCGTCATTTAGCATTGGCTCATCCATCTGGATACTTTTTTCATCCAACAAGCAGATCACGTGAGTCTCTGGTTTCATAAAAGACATCCCCTTCAAACCTGCAGGTCCTGCACACAACGTCCTTTTTGAAATCTTAACGGTTTTTTCAATAAGAGCATCTCTTACTGTCAATGAAGCACAATTACATTGTAATGGATTTCCAACCAGATCGATAACCTGAAGATTTTTAAGATTCAGTATCTCAGGAGACAAATGACGTATACCATTTTTCCTTAAATTTAACGAAGTTAATTGATTCAAGCCTTTGAATGTTCCTGATTTAAAATTTTTTATTTGGTTATCAGCTAGGTTCAAACTGAGTAGTTTATCCAAATGAGAGAAACCACCTGATTCTATTCTTTTTAAAGCACCACCAGACAGATCCAGATGAGTCAAATTCTTGAAACTTCTAAACATTCCTTTTGGTATTTCTTTAATCATTGGATGAACTCTGAGACTGTGTATCTCTCGAATACGTTTCAAATCTTTAACATCTTCCACCGTAGAGCAATCAACACCGTGCTTCCCATGCTGAGAGCAAGAGCCATGTGATATATCCACACTGACAGAAGCGAAGAGGAGTAAGAAGAATGCCAAGGTTTTGTGTGTTACCCTCATTTTGACGGATCTGCAAAAAAACGAAATCAATTAGAAATAGTAGTGACTAGTAAAATAATAATAATTATAATGATAAATTATGTAACTGTCAGTACGCCAAGCCACAATTCTCTTAAAAGAATTTTTTATTATTCAATAAAACATTTGAAGTATGCGGTGAGATTTTAGTTCAGAATGAAATCGAGTATATTGCGAACACGATCGCATTGGTAACCGTGAACAATTGAAAAAAGCTCCAATGACTATTCATTTAAAAAAAAACGCTCAAGTTGTAGAGGTTAATGCCATGCATAAGGTATCAGATACGATCATCGCGATGTACGTACTTTGTCAAGTGGAACGACTTTGCGCGTATGCGTGCTCGAACGGAGTAATTATAGATCGCATTGACAATGCTTTCCGCAGCAATAGTATGTTTACTACCGCACGATCATTTTTGAATGCCATTCAAATGATTTTTCTGAAAACAGGTTTCTTTCTGATAATTATTGTATAAAAACGCAAAATCAAGCGACAGTTTTATCCTACAACCGATTTACACCTTCTGACAAATACGGGTTTTATCTTAGTGTCTTCTAAACACTCGCGAGACATCTCGTCTCGTTAGAAAATGGTAAGCGCGTTGCCAATGTCTATACATAGCCTGGTTCTTGCCTTGCGCTATTTTGCATACTCCCCAAAAAATGCCATCCAATGTCGTCAACGAAATACTTGATTATACAAATAAACATAACTGTTCAAAAAATATACACGCAGCAACGTAAGAATACTAATGATAAATACAAAAAACAATGTTATAATTTTTTTCTTTTCAATACTTCGCTCTCATACAATTATATTTGACTGATTTCTCAAAGCGGAGACAAGTTTATGAAAATTATTGTAATTACGAATAATTTGCAATGAGAGCGTCTCTGTGCGTTTCATGTTGTCTATCAAGTTTTGCAATGGAAGTTACTACGAAAATAATAGCCAGAAAAAATGTTGAAAAAAAATTTTTTTATTAGTCTTTTAATTTTTCTATTTCAATGAAAGTGCATAAAGATTTGTCATCGTCTTTAGGGATTCAGTATAACGTTAAAAAAAAATGAAACTCGTTCTAAGAGCGGTCTCAAGAGGAACCCATGAGAAAAAATGTCCCGGCACATCTGTAGATGCAAAGTACATTACATCGATTCTCCTGTTCTTGTTTACCCGTATGTGGGTTCAAAAGGTTGCCCGACTCCAGAAACATCTGCAACACATCAATGATGCCTCTCCATATGCTAGTTTCTATAATGAGGTCCCCTCAATCAATTCCCGTCTTTGTTTTAATAAATAAGAAATATCGATATCGCTCATAGGATATAATTGATTATTAGCTGCAGCACATTCAACTTGTACTTTATTCACACAAATAATAAAATGCAAATCACAAAGTTCATCGACAATTTTTCTTATCAAAAAAGTTACTTGTGAATATTGAATACGTAACCAATGATTAATCTGTTTACGTTACAAAACAGTCATTCTAGTAAAAGTTTATCTAACCTTACTAATAATCCTTTCCATATCGCAGATAGAGTAAAGAATGTTATCTAAACGGGATACCTTGACATGATAACAAATAAAACTTTTTATCGATTCGTAAAGTGTCATACTTAATATAAAAAAAGTATTTATAACAGATTAACAGAAACAATCATTTTCGATGGGATGAAAAAATTCATTAATTGATTAATCAATTGCAATGCACTGAGTGTGTAATTATTTATTTTACATTGATGAAAAAAATTTTAAAAACAATGTAATACAGGATGCTAGTCATCAATAACGCGTTTGAATTTTCCCAATTTTTTTTATTCATTTCAGCATTATAGAGATCAAGGAATATGATCTCAGAAAAAATTACAACTACCAGATGAAAGAAAGAGAAATACAATTTTGCCGGGAGATATATTACAGTTCAAAACATTTGGAATGTTTTGATTCAAACTAATTGAATTTATCGGCCTTGACCAGCATTTAGAAGATCACGGGTGATGAGTTAAGGACAAGTCTTGAATTTGTTTTCATCTTCATGTTTTGATACCAAAATCTGACTTCAAAATTTGAATAATTCAGAATAAAAAAATTTCGAATTTAAATGTACGACGAGATCCAAGACGTGCAACTAAAACAAGTGTGCCCTCGAAAAGTCAGTTCAACTTTTCAACTCGACGTGACACGACACTGACATACGAAAAAAAACTGCGAAACGTTGGATTATAAAATGAGTGAAGATTTTTTTGTTCCGCTTTTGAAGCGCGTGAATATAAATTACGCAACAAAAACAAATGCACGTGGATCGATGAACGCGTGCGATGAATCAAACTTATCGATATAGGGCGAGCTGGCAATTGCAAGATGGATCAGAAAGTGATGTAAAAAAACTAATGTATATTCACTTTTTACGACATGAATTCTTCAATACATCAATAGGAACAGAACTTGTCATTGATCTTGAACCTTTATACATCAACTTCAAAGCTTTTTATCTTCATCATTATGCTTATTTTTTAATTGACAATTTATTCATTAAGTTTTTTTGAATAAATTCCATACAGATGTTTTTCTTTCACAAATATCATGGGGTCGTCATAAATTAGAAATGTTTCAAATCAAAATATTGTATTAAGACAATAATTACAATAACGACAAAATATTTGTCAGATTAGAATTATTGATTACTATGAAAAAAGTATTCTCTCAATTTTTATTTCAGCGCTTATTTCATCCTTTCATCTGTGCCTAATGAATTTTCACTTGGCAGCATAACAAAACATGGGATCAATCAATCAAAATCTGACATCGATCAAAATTTGAAAAATAATTAGAGAAATCTAAGCGACGTTCCAAAGAGTGCAGAGGAGAGAAGGCAAATGTGACAAAAAGAAGTTGAGGATGAATATTTAAGGCTAGAAGTGTCACTGCGTGCTATGCAGAACTGGTCGGACGAGAAGGATATTGATATCAGAGACACGCGGTGTCGCGAGGAGATCAAACCCGTAAGGCATGGAACCCCGACACAAGACACGGTCTGCGACGTACCTTCCAAGCGAGTTAACCCTGAAGGTACGTGTGCATAACTCGAATAGCTAGCAGTCATCGTTTGCCACTTATCGGGGTTAATTAAGGACGACTCGGCGATTCGGGAAAGCTTAAGGCAGTCACGCCGCAATTCATCGACTATCGTGCAAACTTGCGTGACGCAAGAGCCTGGTTGACTGGAAACTACGAATCCTGAGTCACTATATTTGCACACCGCATTTTGTCATGCTAATTGAACGGAAATATTCGCAACCGGAGAAATGTTCTTGCGGTTTTGTTCACAACTTTTTTTTCGGTAGCAAAATAATCTTTCTGTATATATTTTGCCCCCCTGCGAACAAATGTTTGTGGTCATGTTTTTTTAGAATTTTAGTTAAAAAAATTTGCAAACATTTGTGCATGAATAAGAATAAGTTGAAGAATCAACTAAAAATGATACGAGTCAGGGTTTTTTTCTGTAGTCGGTGATTAAGTTATATGAAGAAAAACAACAAAGTGATATGCTACGTTGATATGAAGATTTATGAGAGTTGTATGAAGGTAATTAAAAAAAGCTTTTTTTTGTACAGACAAGGTGTACTTGTTTCGAATATTCCGAATCATTCAAGTGCCGATTAAAAATTAATGAAGCGAATTTGCCGCGCGTACTTTAGAATTGACCTGAATTTCGAAAATGCGCTTGTTACGTGGAACGGGTTCCTCAAACTGGAATATGAACAATATTAAAAGTTGAGTTCATCCGCCGTTTGCTATTTGTGTCATTTTTTTTTTTTTTTTTTTTTTTTATTTGAAGATTCTACTTTCGTGACATGCATTATCTAAGAGAAATATTACGCAAATCGTCGTTCAAGATTCAGACCTCGTCGACAATAATCACGTTTTATTAATGCTTCAAAAACTCATTTACGTGTAAAGTATGGTAATATTTTGTTGATTAAATGTCTAAATCTATATAATCTTCATTTTTTTCTTTAGAACTGATTAGCCGATGGGATTATGAAAATTGATTTGAAACGGTGAAGAATTTAAATGGGTGACAGCGATATGAAACTGACGTTTACATCGTGAGGCTAATCTGAGCTCGATCACAAGCATGATAGATAAGTATCTAATTTTTTTAAATAGGTCAAATGTTTGATAAGATTATCAATGGAATCTCCTTACATCATATTCAGTGCAATTTTGTCTTCAAATTTTTGCAATCGTTTATTTTACTTCAAAGTGGTCTTCCTAAAATTATGTTGCTCTGTTTCGTCTGGTTTTTATCAATAGTCTGTGATAGGATAAATAAACGTGAACGCGTTTCACATGTCAAAATTAAAAATTATGGAATGCACTAAAAATGGGTTAGCAAAATTCAAGAAACAATTTTTGTATCGTAATAATTTTTAAAAATATAATTTCAGAATAATTATTTATATAGAAGATAAAATTTCACTCAAATAATTTGTTGAAATAAATTAAAAGAGGAAACATTTCATTTTATTTTTTATCTTAGAAAACAAGAACGGTTGAATGAAACAACAAAATTGAAATTAATCGTTGAAATTTGAATACAATTCGAAATGTTACAAGAGTGGTTTATTTTAGTTTTTAAAAATAACGTCTGTATATTTTTTTGAGATCGTGACTTAAGGTCATGAATAGATTCTTCCGAAGTTAATTATGAAATCAAGCAGTGAATCAGAATACAAACAGCGCGGATCTTAATGACGTAAATTGCATCTGTATAATCGCCGGCGAAGTACAATGCGCGGCTTTTAGCGTAACTTTTTTTTGTCATGAAGTGCCGCCAAAAAATCTTTGTAGCCGCCGCACCGCGTGATAATCGTTAATTTATAATTACTTAGAAGTGCAAAGCGCTCGAGCTGCAACGAAACGATTTGTGATTCACAAAGAGAACGCACACGTGATTGTTCGAACATAATCTAACTGACAGGACAAACGGCCACAAGAAAGAAAGTATTGAACCAAGAGAATTAAAAAACAATCATTTTTTATATTGAAAAAAATTATATTTTCTATGCTTGAAAATATTTAATTTTTTAGTTTAAACAAATTTCATAATTTCGGTTTTCTCATTTCAACAATTGCAAAATTGCATAACTGTTGAAAAAAAAAGGCAACAATAATTTTTCGCCGGACCAAAGAAAACAAGAAAGATGTTTTTGTTCTGTGATACTGTGTATTTTAAATTATGTAGATAAATGTTTTTTTGTAAATGAATATCCATTATAATAAATCTGTAAAACATTAGTAAAATTGCGAAAATGCAAAAGTGCCTACAGCAAAGAGAAGAAAAGAAAAAACGATCGAAGCCTTCAAGCGTTCTTTCTCAAAATCGCAAACGTGCTGCCAG
The DNA here is from genome assembly GCA_025266255.1 of Trissolcus basalis. Taxonomy (NCBI): domain Eukaryota; kingdom Metazoa; phylum Arthropoda; class Insecta; order Hymenoptera; family Scelionidae; genus Trissolcus; species Trissolcus basalis. The sequence continues at coordinate 15,468 of JAAMPD010000561.1, read as the reverse complement.
ACAAGATTTCTCCAAGAGTTAAAGATAATTGAATAAAATTCAAGACCGAGCCGACATTTGATGTCGCGATGGCGTGTAACAAAACAATTAAATTATCTGTGTGAAGTAAAAATTGCTGTGGATATTTCTTGAACGCATCTTCATTATGCTTTTTTAACAGTTCTTTTATTCTGACTTCTCAATTATCCAAATTGTTGTCCTGATTTCGAAACGAAGTTTGAACAAGTTTTTTAAAATGTTTTTAAAATTGTTCGAGTGACAATGATCAAAGTTGAATAATAATTTAACTGCATCTGATACGATACGAACATTATAATTTCAAATGTACCAATGCAGTTTGATGATATCGCTCGATTATCATGAATGCTGCTTGACCTTATTATCTCGCGAAATGTTCAAACACAAAATCTACGACAAGTTGACGAATCTTCACTGATTATAATTTACTCTCAATCTATAATTTGTTTTTCGACGAAAAAACAAAATTATAAATTATAAAATAAAAATTGGAAACAAAAACGTTGGAAGAAAATGTCGCCTCATTATTTGACTCTATAAATAAATATCAACAGCTTGCGAAGGCATGACAGTTTTTCACATCATTTGATGAGTGAACTTTTGAAGTAGTTTTCTAATATTAGAGTAACCATGACGCGTAACTAATTCCAAGATGTCAGACCGATTAGGAAATTCATATGCTGGACCGAAAAATCTCAACCGCATTTGGAAGATTATTTTCACGGATTTCAGATTGTCTGACAAATCTTATGATTTAAAACTTCATTTATCTACACTGATGACATTTCATGAAAAAAAAAAAAAAGAAAACACACCCACAAAGAACAAACCAGTTATAATTTCTTTAGTATTTGAATTTTACAGTCTTTCAGTTTAATTTTGTCTTTGTGAGAATCAGAAAACTAATACTATAAAACCAAAGGCTCAGATAGTTAATGTTTAACGAAACTTGCAGATTAAACATTGCAAAATATTTGCTCTGTCGAATTGCATGTACATTTAGATACAATTGTATCTCCAGTATCACTGCTGACTCTTAGGTTTATAATGTATACATTTCGTGTAGTGTCAGAAAGCGATATTTAATACATGTCAGTATGAAGTATTACTTCCCATTTGACAAGTAAATAAACTATAAAACCTACATCTCCGAAGATATGCCTGTTTTTCTTTTTCAGCAGGTTACAAACTAACTGGTTCATTTTATATACAAATAAATGAACACGCGTCGGAATTCCGACCAGATTCACAAATATTCGAAAAAATACAGTACAACTTGATTTTCTGTTTGAATTTCCTTGTAATCAACCGAAGAGACAGACATTTGCAAAATCAAATTAAAACGAAAATTGCAGCGAGAAAAACAATCTAGAAGTCAACTTCGAACCTGTTGCAACACATGAGATTATGTAAACTCTTGCAATCAGAAAAAAATTTATGAAATTTCCTAAATTATAATTTTCCATTTTAATAATGCCAATTACTAACAAAATTTCATGTTGATTTCTATCTAATGATTTGAATTAATTGAATTTGAAATTTTCAGAGGATTCCAACGGCGGAGAAAAAAAAATTAAAAAATGTGTGCCTCAGTACAAAGCACTCAATGAAGCGTGGAAATTGATATGAAAACAATCATCGAGCGCGTAACTAATACACATTGGCTCGGAAAAAAAGGCAAATCGTGTTGAAGTCGTGCGACAACCAGAAGAAAGAAAGTGTCCATTAATAGAACTTTCCCACGGCTGACGCGCATATGAGGCATCGCGAAATTACGTCATGGGAAATACGCGTGCGGACAAGCGTAACAATCAAGGCCGGATATTTGATTTCTTTTCATTTTTCCTGTCGCTGAAGAGTGCCGGATTACATGCTTTTTAGATTAAGACGCTTGCGTAATTGCGTGTGCGAATGTTTGGGCGTTTATCTCGACTATGCTGTTTGATCTATTGACTTGTGCGCACCTGTCTCGCGACACGTCCACGTAACAAATCAGACAGAACTTAGCATTCCGGAGAAAGGTGTATCCTGAAAGATGAATAACGGTACACAAATCCACGCGTTCAAAATATTTGACATTTAAAATCAACTTATGTATCGTCCATTTTTTTGAAACATATATTATGACATAAAAAAAATTTTCCGACAAATTTATGTCATAAATGTGTTGTACATAATTTCATAAACGTCACATATACGCCAACATGCATTAAACGCATGAAGAAATAAATGTAACGTATAACTTCATTTTTGCAGGTCCCCCAAAACGATGTGTGTGGCACATAAATTATCTTCGCTTTTTCTGATTGGGTACAAATGACTTGCGAACAATTTTTTACAGTCACGTCTTCGCGATCGCAGATAAGCTCCAACTGGAACCCGATTTTGAAACGGAAAATTAACTGTTAGCTTCCGCGTTGGTGCAAATGATGAAAAAATGAAGAAAGCAAACATGAAAAAAAAAATCATATGATTCTGCCTTCACTAATGATAAGAGTGTTAATTGTATAAAATTAGAAGCACTTATTCAGAAATCGGTCGAGATTTCCCGGTCATCGTAACTTTTAAGGTTCGGCAGACTTCATTTACACTTCCCTTAAAAGAACGTTAATTATGAATTCTCACAATTCGCTTGGTGGAATAGGCTCACATGCTTATGGTCAATTCCCCATGCATGCAACTTAGCACAGGGAACAAAACGAGCCATGACTATTCATTTGAAGTGCGTCTGTCTGTTTTTCTGCGAAATTGAAACGAATACAGCTCCGCTGCGGAAAGATATAATTTCTTTTTGATGTTTTATTGTGTTTTTTATAAGCTTCACAAAAAGGTACAGTTTTGCTTATTCTCTTTCATTTTGTACGTTACAGCTTTAATTGAACTGGTTCAAATTCTTAATTGTAATTTACAGGACAAATTTCGTTCAACGTAAAGTAGAAAGTCACGCTGAAAAATAAAAGTGAGCGACGTCGTCATTAGCATAAATTTCATACTATATTAAAAGAGCGCCAATAATTTAACAAAGCAAAATATAATCAAGGAGAATACTACGTTCAAGTACGTCTATTTATAGCGCATAATTACGTTAAACTTACAAATACTCGAAATACTTGTTCATCCCGCAGACTGCCATAATATAAAAAACAGAAAGAAATGAAAAGAATCCGAGCCGCTGGTTGCATAATCAATTCTCGATTCGAATAAAAACGAAAATGAGCCGTAAAAAGCGAAACCGCTTGATTTAAGAGCCGCGGGGAATACGGTAACGAAATATTAATATCAACTTTCCATTTTGTTAGAGCACAAGTTGGGCGTCTGTATTTTTACGAAAAACTCGTTACACCGTATAATCCTCTCTTCGCTCTTTTTTTTTTTTCAGGAGCCCTCGACTGCATGACAAAATGTGTCCACTTTTCAAGGAAGCTGTGAAGAAAGCTAGAAACGATCATCACTGGGCCGAAAATATACATCAATGGAAGTTCTGAGAAATGCCAAGGTCCACTGTGCAGCGTGATCATCAAATTGTCAATTAATCACCGGGAATCAAATCTTTTTAATTCGTCAGTGCCATTATTAGTCTTTCAAAAAAAGTATTAACAAACAAAGAGAGTTAAAAAATTCCATGTAAAATTGTGTATGATTCATTCGTGACATACACATATGATACATAAATGTTTATACATATGTTGCACATATGATTTTATATGTTCGACACATATCACATATTCTTTTTTTTTTTTAAGTGTGTGGAAAAATTGAAATGGAACAAATTTATGAATGTAACACATTGCCACACATTGATTATTGATTCATCAGCTTGCAACAAGCTTTGACAATCTTATCTATCGCGATAAAGCGAAAATAACGACACGATTTTGCCGGCTCGAGAAAGTCAAATAAATTTAGCTTTGTGTGAAAAATGCAACGTTAAAGTGTCTTGTAATTTTCGTCCCACCACTCGGCCTCTCCTTTTGACTATATTTTCGTGATTCGATTTGGCGGATTCTTTTTCGTTTCTGTTTTCATTTCGTATCATTTCGCTGATTGTGAACGATCGCTCCTCCGACGAAAAATTACGCGAAAGTGTTACGGGCACGAGAGATGCTAAGACACGCTTATTGCAGTCCACGAAAATTGATGCGAAAGAAAAGAACCATCGCAGAAGCAAGAAGAAGAATTGTATTCCGAGTTAATGGCATCACGCTCGGGTTTTAACATCCGTCGGTTTCGGTTATTTTCGACGGTCTTTTATTTTTTATTTACTTTTTTCATTTTGAACGATAAACTTTTTATCAGTGCAATAGAAATTCCACGAATCCGAAGGTATGGTTTTGTGCAATGAGTGTTTACATGTTATTATAGCATTTCATAACTGCGGCCTGGACGCACTCTCCTTTCTTCGATTATTATTTTCCACTCGAATATTGATTTTTTATTCGCGTAATTTACTGCGAGGAAGTTGTAAAATGAGTCGTAAATTTAATCCATAACTTGATTTAATAAATAATAAAACAACTGAACAAACAATATTTTAGATAAATTAATTGAAATTGAATTAGATGAATTAATTTGAAAAATTGGTTTAATTGTTTGATCAGAGTTTGCAATTTTTTGTCAACCACTTTCCATTTTATGTTTGTAAATAAGATGACGAGTAATCTAGATTAGAACAATTTTCAAACAAATAACATATGAGGTAAGAGACCGCGGAAAAAAATTGCATAAAACGCTTCCAATAAATTGGCTTATCCGAGATAGAAAAAACACCAAGACAAATTTCTATTTCTGTCTCAAGTTGTATGTTTTTCTTCATTTTTTTTATATTCCCAAAGTGTACTAAGTCAAATTATTGTAAACGAAGATGTAATAGTAACACAAAATTATGAATTTATGATTTTTTTTATTGTGGAATTAAATCTACGATGAATTATTCATGTCGAGTAACAATTTGCTCAATGATTTTTGTAACGCACTTTTTGTCCGTTGCAAACAACTTTGACCTGATGAAGCGTGGATTTACAATGGAATATTTGATTACATAAAAGACAAACGAAAATGATCAAAAAAAGAGATAATTTTGTAATGACGAAACTTCGTTTCGAGCTCGTATATTATTATAGAACGTAAAATAAAATTATGGAATCGTCAAAGTGGAGCGTTTCAAAATTTTTGGAGTCATAAAATTCGGGGGGAAAATGCAGGTCAAACGTTAGAAGCAAAATGATATATTTTTTTTTTTTCTTCAAATTGTTTCTCATTTTCTTGGAGATAGATCTTTGAACGCTATAAATCTAATGCAAATCAACAGCACAATTTGTCTCGAACAATTCATCGTGTCACGATACACAGAATATTTACAGGTAATTCATCTTCATGAGGCCCATTTAAGATCGAAGAGTATTCGCTCGCTATCTGTATCTGATATCTATTTTCATCAGAGCACACAATACACATTTTTTTGCCAATTTTTATCCCTTTGAAAAACCTCATCTCATAGAATATCAGATACGAAACTTCAAAAAATGATTTATACGTTGTACATAAGGAACTGGTTAGTGGGCTGACTAAGAATTTTATGCCGATTTAACATATCAATAAAAGGATGTGAAAACACACCGAAAAAATTCACGAAGAAAAAAATTTTTAAATTGAAATTAAATTAATTTTTTTTAATTAGGGGAAAAAATTTTTTTCCATCAATCAAAAAGTTGGGATGGCTAATTAATTATAATACACTGATTTGTTTCCAATGAACGCTGTGGTGGTCTATTAATAAAACCGCATTACGTATTCGTAATAGCAGAAACAAGTAGAAAATAAACAGAGTAATATTGTTACCGAGTATCTAAGTATTACACTCAGCTGACCGTGTCACAGAGACCTCCGTGACACTATGAATTGAATGGAACAATTGCATATAAATACTGGACTTGATGGTAAGTAAAAATAATAGCATATTTTAAAATAAGTCTGCTAAAAATAAATTTAATTACTTACGAAAAAAAAAAAATAGTACAAAAAAGAGCATAAAAAAGAACCGGAAAACATCAAAAAATGTGGAACTAATTCATCCGCTATGAAAACAGTGAAAAAAAATGTTACAGATTTAACTACGTTTTGCGCAACGACTGATGCCATGTGAAATATCACCGACCGAAAATTCTATGAACCAATAATTGACTTCAGTGATATACTTTTTTTTTCAAAATGCATCGGATACGAATTTGAAACTATCATTTGCAAAAAAACACGGGGAACAAAAAATCAGCAGTAAAGAAAAAAAAAAGGAACAGAAGCGAGAAAAGAAAAAAAAGAGACGAAAAAAAAAGAATAAAAAAGAAACTAAATGACCCGTTGTAAGATATAAATAGTAAACGTCTTGCAGTTGCATAATGAGATAAGTTCTCGCGAATCCAGGTCTTATTTTATCTCTCTCGGGTGATAAAAAAAAATTTTGCCGGCAAAAAGAACGGCGAACGGGGAAAGTGCCATGTCATGCGTGAACTCCGAAGTGTAAATGGTCACGTAACGACAGTTCGGCTGTTCGAAGACACGTTGCGGATAGTAACCAATAAACCGGTGCGCTCGGAAGTCGATCGACTTTGGCTTTGAACTTCGTACGCGACGTTGATCGTAGCACGTAACTCTGCCCTTCATCTCACAAGCCCTGTTGATCTAGCAAATCTCTTCTAATCCCTCTCACCCGTCCGAACTTCTTATCCCGGAGAAAAAATGTTGCCCTTTTCCTCTTCAACTTGAAGGTCACACACTTTAATCACACGCTTTGAAATTATTTTTGGAGCTCGCTCAGCAACTGGGGAGCGATTCCATTCATAAATTTGGCTCCTCGTGGCGCGCTGACATTGATACCACTTTCGTCCCTCTTGGAGAACAATTTTGTTCAACTTTTTATTTTGGTTTTAGCAAACCCGGTGGAACTTACCTCCCCTAAACTAAATCGACAATTTTGTTTTTGTTTGGAACCCGAGGGGCTGCGTGAGGATCAACCGGTTACGATAATCCACTCCAAGACTGCTCGAACTCATGAAAATTTCGGTGGCGCGGCGGTCGGGTGCAAAAGTCGGAACCGTGAACTCGGCGATCGATCGCGGATCGAAAACACGATACAATCTATCACAGGCTCGAGTCGAGTCCGGACTGTGGAGTTGACTCGCAGTGCCGACTTGGTTCCTCCTTCTCTCGCGCGCCCAACGCCGATGATGGCAGACCCCCACTTTGAAACAAGTCCTCTCGGACAAATCGGGGGAACCGCGTGCGGTGTCTGCGGAATCGCGCGGAAATCGCTGTCCGAATGCCAGTTCCATACTTATTGTAACGACTTCTTTTTTCTATATCATTCCACGTTGCCTCCGCAACGTGTCTTTTTCTTTCTTTTTTCGCACCATCCCGAGACTTCTGCGGTCGTAAAAGTCGAATGACTAATCGGGGATTTCAGTGAACGTCAAGTTGCTAAATCAAAGGAACAAAAAATTTTTGCTGCTACAACAACGAAAAAAAAAACAACTTTCCTCTAAGAGCAAAAATTTTCCTCTCATAAAAATCAATTTCGCTGCTGAGTTTATGGGTGAAAAAATTTACAAACATGTGTTGCAACCAAAAATTTCAAGAATTCTGAAACAAAAAATTAGATCTTTGTTAAAAACCGTTTGCAACATAAATTTTGGAATACAAATTTATTAAAAAAAAATAATACAAATAAATTTTATTCTGTTTGTTTTTTTTTAACTTTGTTCTAAAGCGTAATCGAGAAATTATTTTTGTAATTCTGTATAATAAATTCTAGTTCGTTATTGGTGATTATATAAAATTCAAAATCGGATTAGACTTAGGGATCGGGTGTCTGCACGCGCATCTGTACGTAATAAAAGCCTGTAGGCGATAAGCGCGTCTCGATAATTACGGTAACTGATTGAATTAATAACCGAGATCGGCGCGACAAGCTCAACGCGAAACAACCCGCGGTCATGTTATAATTTTTTTTATCGCGTGAAAAAAGTTTTTTTTTTTTATCACGCGCGCAATTCTTTTGCCGATGTCTCGTATTACGTGTGCGACGGGCGATGGCATTCTCATGCCGGTCGCGCGAGTTCGAATCAAATCGAAAGGAAGTTTGCGCTAGCGAGCGCTATTAAATCGCGACGATTAAGGTCGCTCGACATCGAAACCTGCTTGACGTCGGACAAGAAACCGTCGTGTATTTTTGAGGAAACTCGCATCCCCGGCCTTAATTGAAAAAGCCGACGTCCAAAGTTGCCGGAATCCTCTTTTTGCGTCGGAGTAATTTTGAAACGATCAAATAAAAGAAACGAAATATCTTAATTCGTACATCCAAAAACATAATTGTCCGACAAAATATGTAACCCGGATTCCAAAATTTTTATCAAAAATTTTATTACAAAAACGTGTTGTCCTAGTTGTTTTCAAAATGTTTTTCAACTCAAGCCGAAACATGTTGAATTAGCAACACTAATGACTTGGTGAATAAGTCTTTTAGAAACAGACGTTCAAATATCGATAAAAAAATGTCTTAATTTGAAACATTTGTTTTCACAGTGTGGGTGAAGCGAATTTCGATTTAAGGTACCCGAAATCATGCATATTTTTTTTCACAATGTCTCATGAATAAATTGAAACGAAACCGACAATTCGGAGGAGAGAAAAAGATGGCTGAGTCCCTTTGAAGATTTCGGGAACATTTTCTTGAATCGCGACAGGTATCCCAGACGGTCCTCGACCGTGAAATTGGTCAGCTTATAAATCGGCTTCTCTGATTTTTCCTCAACGTCACCCGAAACTGATAATCATGAGAATTGCGGGCCTAATTAGTCGGTCACCGCTCTGTATTTCGCATGTACGTTTGTCTCTTCGTCATAACTGTTTGCATGACGAAACAGTTGATTCCAGGAATCAGTTCTATTCAATCTAAAAAAGAACTTTTTTTTCTCTCTCAAACCCGGTACAGATGTACGCGTAAATTAAAATTTTTTGGCGGAGTTAATTTGCAAATAAATAACTGCAAATTAAACAACAAAAAGCTTTTCTTTCAACAATTTTTTAATTCCATTTCTCGTATTTTTATTATATTTATTTTTTTTAATTTGCAATTGATTTGTCTATTTTTGTTTTGTAAATTGTTGTCGGGTTTTTATTTGACGATAAAATAGTTACGAGACGACGATAATATGACAAAACTGGGCGAAGGCAAAGAGGCAATAAAACAAACAATGTCAACTCATTCTCAAGCCTCACCCTCTCCTTTAAATCCGTCCCACCTTCGGAATATTCTAACTAATGATAATGATTAATCATCCTAACACCTAGCCAGCTATTTTCAATTTGCCGGTTTATTTTCAAACACTCAAACTTTTCTGAGATTCCTCCAACAGAACATTTTTTTTGTCTACTCTTCTTTTCTATACAGGAAAAAAATATCAATTTCACTAATCAGACCGGTACGAGTCATAATTCTTCAAAACTTTTTTATTCGGAACTTTGAACCGGCGGACTGTGCCAAACTTTTTGAGATGAATTAATCGCATTATGTTGATTTTTAGATGGCATTCAGTTTTGAACGCTGATAGGATTTTTTTTAATCTCAGATATAGCTGTTGGCAAACGCTATTTTTCATAAAAATCAAAAAAACAAATTTCCATACAAAAATTTATATATATTCCACATTGCATATACATTCACAAAAGTTCCAATTATAGAACGTAAACAAAAAACGAATTCAAATAGTTCAGAAAGTTAAAAATAAAATAAAGACATAAATAAAAATCATGTCCATTCGAATATATTTTTCATGAACGAAAGTTTGGGAATGAAAAGCATGTGCCCAAAAAGGATGTATAAATAAAGGGTTCGGGAACATTTTTTCTTCCGAACGGTGTCATCAAAAAATTGTTAATGCTCCTGAATATGGTCACGGTATGAAAAGTGACCCGGTTGCCAAATAAGGCGACTGTACATCCGAGTTGAATTTCGTATTTGGCGGAGCTTGGCGATGTCGCGCGAAGAATGCAAATAGCACCTACACTCGGGACGGAAGTGGGGTTCCTCAACCCCCGTGCGATAAGATCGATGACGCGGGCGCGTCGTTCCGAAAAGAAAGGAACAACCGAAAAGGACGACAATGAGGCGGTCTCGTTAGATCCAGTTACCGAAAGCCACCGATAACGGATTAACATTCCCCGCGCGCGTTGATGCAACATATTCATTCCAACCGAACCTACCGGATTAACTTCCAAGTCGCCATCAAAACTCCCGGAGCCACGAGTTTTTCGCATCAATCATGCGGCTTTGATTTGGGCGGACTAACCGGAGACAAACCCGTCACAACATAAATTTCCTTGTAGATTTTCGAAAATCAACATACTTCTCTCAAACAGTAGCGGGTGTAAGATAACTGTGTGGGACTTTTTTTTTTTTTTTAATTAATAAAGTTAGATGTTTTGAAACCTTTCAGTTGACAGAAAAAAGTGAAAATCGTGTCCCGATGATGTTATCGGTTCCGTTTTTATTTTAATGCATTTTTATCTGCTCGTTAAAGATTCGGTTGAAATTTCTTACATTTTATCGCGGCGTGGTTGGAATTGATTAATGGCTGTTTGTCATTTCGGTTATTTTTGGATGATTAACAAAATGAGATCACTGCTTTTCTTTCGAATTAGCTCCGTGGATCAATTTTGTCCAATTTTTGATATTGACAGAGAAATTAAATTCAAATTGATAAAGGGCAATTAAAATTCCAGAACAATTTTTTTTCGTGGCGCTAAATTGAAGTGCCGGCATATTTGTTGGGACGATTTCGAAGTGTCTTGAGCGATCTTGTGACTTTTTCTGCGACGGCATTTATGGCTCGTAAAATTGATCCTAACTAGCATTTCATTTTAGTATAACAAATAGATGTGAAGTTTTTATATTTGTTTTTTCGTACACGCAACTTTACCTGCGGTTCATTCAACTCGGAAACTGATAAAAAGACCGTAAAAAGAAACAAAGAGAAGATTTATGAAAAAAAGAGGATGTTCAATGAAAGACAAATTCACCTTTTGAAATGGAAATGCCAGTTGCCGCAGTCATTCATGAAAAAAAGGCGAGAGGAAAAAAATTCATTCAGAGATCAATTATTATCATGTAAAGCAGTAAAAATGCCTCGCATGTCTCGGTGTATCACTGACGTTTCCGATATCATCCTGGTGTATTTTATGTAAACGTAGAAACAACTTAACGGTTCGTAAATTGGCCATTTATAATTTACATTCGTTCATAGCAAGGTGCACAACCCATCTTTTTCATCAAATATTTCCATTTCAAAAATCAATTTTCAAAATCAAAAATTTGCTGAATGAAAATTTATTTAAACTTGCAAATTTGTAGGTTTTCTTAGATTTTTGTCATGGATATTTTAAAAGTTTTTCTCATTGTTTCAGTTTCATTCAGAGACTTGGGAAGAAAATAATAAAAATGACATCTCGAAGTAAGTCATCTTGAAAAGTGTTTAAAAGGGTCGTTTGAAGAACCACGAGGCAAGTTTATGACACGGTAGCAAATTTGCGGATGCATACAATTGGCATACGACTGTGTCCAGAACGTGATGGCACACCTCTGCTTAGAGTGACTGTTTTCAATCGGCAGTTATGAAGCTGTTAACTTAATGTAGTCGCGCGCTAAAATTGTATCATTGATGACCTCGGAGGCGTCCCTAGGTCAGCTCGTCGCCAATTTCTGGATTCGAATCTGTAAGATAAAAATTGTATCATCATAGGTGAAAATCAACATATAACTCAAATTAGATATTACCATATATATGTACCAAATATTGCGTCTTATAGAACAAAAAAATGACGTCTTATAATATTCATATGTCAATATATATAACGCACAAATGTAACATTTATATTTTCATACCGGAGATTTTTTTGTTGAGTGAAATTAATGACACCTGATAACGCTGCTGATAAACACTTGGACCATAAGTCATTTAGCTACCAGGCGGACCGTTACACGCACAGCATTTATTTTTTGCATCTTTAATCAAATTTATCGCGATCGGGAAGATCAAACATTTGGCCCAATTTTAATTACGAGTGTTGTTTCGGCTGCTAAATTGTAAATTAAGATTTGTGTATCAATAAATTCCATGATGGACATTATTTTAATTTCCACCCGAGGGAAGTATTATAAAAATAACCAAAATGGAAATATATCAAACAACTTCTTTTCATAAATGTAACCTAAATATTTTGAATTTGAACAGGTTAACAGATAAGATTTTGTGTTCTTCTAAAATTATCTATAAACTTGTAATATTTAAAATTGTTGATTTAATGATTTTAATTATCAGTTCTGGTTAAAATTTTAGAATTGAGTGTATAAATTGATGTTTAATATGGAACTTTGGTTTTTAAAAATTGTATACGAAAATTCTTTAACAAATTAAGTCAGTCAGTGAGTATGAAGATCAAAATTAGTCAAACGTACAGACAATAGCTTTTGCATTCACATTGTGATTGGCACAAACAATGATTAAGCATTTACAAAACAACTGAATAAAAAAAAATCTTTTGATTTTTCCTGATAATTGTTTTGCAATACAATTGTGTTATTTTTTCCATTTTTTTTTTTTTTTCGTCACCGCAAAGTATTTATTTTTATAAGAGAATAATACTCTACAGAAGAGTGAACCCTTTTTTTTATATTTGATTTAATCAAATCAAGTTGAGATTGAAATCATGTTCATCTTCTTCACAGGTCAACTGTTTTTTAATTATCTTGTGAAATAAGCACTGAATATAATATATGGCGTGTCAGCTCAACAGATGACGAAGATTAACTCGTTCGCACAATACTGTTTCTGTCCACTTTGATACTTTCTCTTATGGAAATTAAGAAAGCTTCGTTAAATTTAGATTATATTTTTAACAACAAACTTTGTAAATCGAACAAGACATTTTTACATCTGACCTTTGATAAATTTCATGAACCATTTTCTCTTTCCATACATGATGAACTTTATTTTTTCTTTTACATTCAAACTTATTTTGTTGTCATTTGAAAAGTTTATTATATTTTACAGTTGGAACTTTATTGTCCATTCATTATTTTTATCGCGACTCAATGCGTCAAATAAAAAATGAAAATTTTCATGCTCCAAGATCCGACCTTAAATAATAATCTAATACCAGAACAAAAATAGAGATATCAATGAAACACGCTTTGTTTCAACGCGGAATTTTTTTTCATGTTGTTTTTCTACCATGTCTATTTTACGGTTTAATTTGAATGATCTCATTAAATCTCAGTCACACTTTATCTCAAGATAGAATGATTAATAAAATTCAAATACTATAAAATTTTAGAAAAAAATTTCTACGACACCATTGACAAAAAATGTTAATTAAAATGTTGATAACTTGAAAATGGGTTATAAAAAGTTTTCAAAGACAATTATCAGTTAGTGAACTTCCGCAATTTTGTAATTAGTCACCATTTTTTAAACATTCTTTATATACAATTAACAATATAAAAATTATATGAAATAAAATCAACTCAGCCTAATCATTTCTATAAATTTTCACTCTGTGAAAATTCTTTTACCTTATACATTGTCGTCTTATCGTGATAAAAATTGCGTTACGTAAAACTCACGTATGTGGCATGAAAGAATGACAATAAATTAATTTCATTCGACAAAAAAGACATATTGCAATGACAAAATGACGCCCAATTTCATTAATCAACGTTTCCCGTTTCTCATAATTATTTATCGTGACGTCACCAGCAATTATTTCACTCATTCATAAAAAATGCTAATGAATGGATGTTTTTCTATTGCTAATGAATGGATGATAAACAAAAACCCATTTCAGAGTAAACAGTTTGTTCACCTAAACATTTCGAGTAGTTTTTTTCATTTGTCACGAATTGTGTGGGTTTTGAAGAAAAAAGTTTCGATCTGATCGGACATGATCGAATCTAATTTATTCCATTTTGATCATGCATAGAAAATGAGTGAAACTGAATTTTCAAAATTTAATAAACACTTGAGACTTAATTTCGTCTTTATAAAACAATTTTAATTTTTAAAAAAACAGCTATGTATGAAATTATTATAGTATAAAACAAAATTTTATACATAACAAATTACCTGAATTGCTCCTATAAATAAAATCATATGTGATCGTGGAAATTATGTATGATCCGATAAGAATGTAAAATATAATCCAATCATATACCACGTACAAAATATATTTTTGACATACATTGCAAATATATTTCTGTCATATTTGTATCTTACAAATGTTACATATGTGAAAATTTATTCAATTTTACACGTTCATATGAAAAACGTTTTTCTTGAATTAAAAATTGGTACACAAAATGGGTGGGATGATGTAAAACGTCGCTAAATCGTGAGTGCAAAAAGTGAACCGTCGAAATGACGGGAAATAATAAGCTGGGATATATATGATTATTATAAAACGTCGTATACGCGAAGCTGTTACGTTACGCCCACGAGACGGGTGTGTTTTAGAATCGGTGAATGTTAAGCTAAGTTAATGGGTCCACTTCCCGGACACGTCGAGTTTCGCGGGCACACGTTGCGGCTGACAATGACATTGCCCGAGCATACGCATTCAAAGGCCGATTCGCCAGCCGTCAATTTGAGCGGCGCGACGTGCCGCTGAGGTGCGTCGATGCATTTAAATTGCGCTATCGTTAAATTGTCATTTTAATGCGTAATGAGTTATAAGCGCATGTTTGCTTTTTAATCGCCATATAATTTACAAGCGGTACGTACGAAACGTCAATAATTACACGTTATTGTAACTTGATTTATCCACTGTTGATGCTCATTTAACCGAGTGTTTATAAAACTTGTTATAAAACTCGACACAACTCGTCAACGTCTTCATTTTTTCCTTTTCCATTTACGTAACATTTGTTGATAAATCATTTCAAGTGAATAATATTGATATTTAAATTGAAATGCCAATATTTTGATGAAATATTTTTATTTTTGCTTGAAAACTTTTACGAAAATTGTCTCAATGTAAGACACTTTTTTAAAAGTAATAAATCAAATTTCACTTTATAATAAAAATTATGAATTCGTCTCATGAAAATTGTATTTTAAAATGTTTACTTATACGTACACTTGTTCCCCAATGGAGTGAAGTGTTACAAGGCGCAAGAGACTTCACACATCCATCCTTTTCTTGCTCGTTTTCGCTTTTGTCTTTCATGCGTTTGTTTGAGCAGCTTACTTTGAATTAATATGTGATACGAAAAAGGATAAAAGTTGCCTGCCACAGATTTAATCCTGATTTATACACCGATTGCAACTTATCTCTCTCCATTTAGGAACTAATAAATTCCGAATCCCGACGTTTCTTTTATTTGGGTGTACACTTTTGCGCATCTTT
>JAAMPD010000560.1:0-45599 GCA_025266255.1 Trissolcus basalis | reverse complement strand
ATGCATACATTTTTTTTTTGTTTTTTTTTTTTTTTTTTTGAAATTATTTTGGTATTTTTAGTTTGACAATAAATTTCACGACTATCGTTTCTTCGAAGGGGTTGATTCATTTAGAACGATGCTTTGATGACATTCTTGTTATCCTTTTTTGAAACCTGAAAATATGAAGAAAGTCGAATAATACAAAAATCATTAGATTTTCATCATTTTAAAGTTCCATAATTTGTAACATTTAAGTATTTATAACAATGAAATGAAATAAATGAAATATTCCGGTTCTTTGTTAGTATTATTTATCGATATAGCTTTTACAAAAGTGTAACAATAAAAACACTCGAATTTTTAGGTGATCGAACCAATCTGTTGTTCAAAAATTTTTTTTAATGATCACACTCTGTTTTATATCGCAATTAATTTGAGGGTATAAATTCACGTTCACTCTTGCGTAGGCAATGAACGAAACTGTATACGGTGTATGTATAGGAGCTGCGACGATTTTTAAAAATCCGATCGAATTTCACGTTTGATACGTCCATCGTTTTTTGAGCCTCGAAAGAAAATGATTTGTAATTTCAAGGGGTATAATTGATCTCACGTGCGACGGGCAGATAAATTTCTTTCGCACTTATCAAGTTTCCATCTGCGATTTACAACGTGCTGGTTCGATCAAACAAATAAATTAGGAGTATAAATCTCGAGTGTTTACTTTTTAATAAAAAAAAAAAAGGTTTAGCAAACTTGAAAGGGAACAAGATTTCTTTTTCCAACTGCTTTAGAACAACCAATTAAAAATTCTGGAAAAGATCTTTTGAGTACACAAGTGGAAAACATTTCCTTTGGATTTTTCGAACACCTGACGCCCGAAATACCCGAAAGATTTTGGGATTCTCCATCTGGGGGTTTTCCAATTTTCGCACCCACTTCTATCTATCTAGTAATCGTCCTCTTCACGACGATTACTAGAACGTTTATGCATGGCTATAAACAGTTACGTTGTCTTTTCGACACCCACATCTTTGAAAAGATTCTTTGAATGATACACTCGTTTCAGGGACAATAATTCTTATTTGTCCCTGGCACACTCCTGGAAAATTAGTATCTATTTTATTTTATCGTTTTCACTTTTATTTCATGATTTTTGGAAATTTTATTTTCATTTACTTTTTGATACTTACATGCACATTTATTATTTTTAGTGGTAAATTTTTATCCACTTTATTGTATCATTTTTTTACTTTCATTTTGATACTTCATTCTCATTGTTTTTTTAAGCCTTATAGAGCAGCCAAAGGAGTTTCAACTTGAAAATTTTTTTCAAGGGCAATTATGTCCCTAATCCCTAATTCTTGACAAATGTGTTTTCACTTTGTCACTGACCTTGAAAACCCTCAGAAAATTCGTATCAAATTTATTCCATCATCATTTTAAAAATTTACAATTGAACAAATCATACTTGGTAGATGTGAATGAATGTAATCGCGCGTTTGTCAATGGTTTCAAGTTGAAAACAATACAACACTTGACAATCGTGCGAACTGGTGCGCAAAAGGTTGAATAGGCCGCGGCAAGCATGACGGAATCGTCAATTAATTAACGGCTTCGGAGTGGTGTTTGGGCCGTCGGTACCACGAGGGCCGATTCGTCTTTGTCTCGACGGTGCGTGTGCATTCGCGTGTATCATCAATTTATGCAGAACAATTCAACGACGCGAGGGCATTACGACGCGACCGCAAACGCCGCGCGGATCGAAGTTCAAAGACCTTTTCGCGCGCGGCTCTGCCCTCCACTCTTTTCTAACTCTCTTTTCTTTTGCACACCACTTTTCATTGCTCCGGCCCGCTCTCTTTTTATCACCTCGCTCTCTCGCGCTCTTCTTTTATTTGGCCAACCGACGTGTATAAATATACATATATAATTGGATCTCACTCTTTTTTGCCTTCCGCTTGTTTCTTCCTTTCGCGTCTTTCTTTTTTCTGTTTATGTTTTGGATGGCAATTAGCATACGATTGACCCCACACGGGTCGACCGAGAGCGAGTTTTTGCGATTAAATTAAATTGTCCCTATGCGCGAGCTGCGCCGCTTTAAAGTCATCGGGGATGCACGCGCATGTTTTTATTCATGAGACTGACTTTTCGACAAATGCCTGCGATCACGGCTCTGAGGCCACCATGCTTGAATAATGTCCTGCCTGCTTTTTGTTGACATGAATCCGCGTGAATTGCGCATGTGGATCGGATATTTGCACTTTATATATGAGATCTAGATTCAAATTTCCTCCTTGCTTCCTTTGTTCCTCGTTTCTTTTTTTCAAATTGATTGTCTGTCTGGGATGGATCTTATCTGTCGAATCCATATTTAAATACGATTGAATTTCAAAAATGTACGTTCGAACGAGAACAGAGTCGAAAAATATGTTGAATTTGCAGTGGATGATTTTTCGATTTCTTAAATCTACAGATGACCTGTTGAAACCGTTTCTGTCCACCTTTCCGCAATAATCCGGCAATTTTTAGCCCGCTGGTATTACGAAAGTGTTTTGGGTTGCTGGGTTTTCCCTCACCAGTAAAATTCTGGGGAAACAATGCTCCAAAACTAACAGAGGAAAATCCCACCGAAATACGGAGTTTGGATTTAAAACAAGAAAATCTGCTTAAGGTACCTGTTCTCTCTAACAGGTATCTATTATCTGTCAGTGTTTCTTTTCTATTATACTGGGAAAATTTCGTTCATTGTTTTTTTATCCAAATAATTAACAAAACTTTTTTTATCGTTCTAAAAATATGAGTCATTTTGAATTTCGTAGATCAAGTGATTTTTTAGAGAGTTTTTAAAGATCCAAATTCTCTGACGTGCTCAATCTTGGGGAACTTGTCGAATATTATCAAATCGCTATAATCTTACGTCAAAAATCCTCAGAACTTAAGACGACCCAATTATATATGAAGTCAACCTAGGCTTTACAAAAAACATATATATAATCAACAAATTGGGGGTGACGCCATTTTTAATAGAGATTCAGGATTTGAAAATTGCCGCTAAAACGAAAAAATTAAACAATTCATGAATAATTTAAATTTCGCCGATATTTTATAATTTATGTATCATTGAAATTGGGCGGCCATCCGAAAGTGAAAAATAACAATTTTACCATAAAAATTTGTTATTGTTTTTTTTGTTTTAATTTGTTTATATTGACGTCACCCCCAATTTTTTGACATTGACAGCATTTTTCTATATAATTTCGGGTTGGAGAATCCGAAAAAAAAAGTTTCGAGAGTGTGCCACTTGAATATGATTTTTTTAATGAATTTTTTTCAAATTCAGATTTTTTTTTTTCAAATCATGAATCTCAATACAAAAAGATGTCACCCCTATTTTGACTGGGAATAACATTTTTCAACTAATTTCGGGGTGGAGAATCCGAAAAAAGTGGTCTCGAGTGTACCCCAATTTTTTTTTTTTTCTGAACCGCTAAATGTATATTAAATACGGATTTGCTCATATACCACCAAATATATCCAAATTTATATACTGGAATTTATAAAACAAATATAAATTAAATATTATACTTGTTACTGGAATATATTTTCTACACGAAAAATATATTTTGTTTATATTTTAAAAATATATTTTTTATATTATTATTATAATTATTATAGATCAGAAAATATAATTTTCTGATCTATAATAATTTTTTAAAATGTTTGATAAAATTCAATAGAAAAAAATTAAATAAATAAATGAAAATATTAAAATAGTGGAATGAGTGATTTAAGGTAATCCAATTTTTGATTCAGAATTTAGTAGAAAAAGTCCTTTGATTTGTACAACGTGGGATATGTTCATTGAGAAGCTTAAAATTGAAGCCGGTACGTGTCGTGGAGTGTTTGCACAGTAGTTACGGGCCATTATAGAGAAAGATATTTCACCAGCAGATGTTGCGGACGTTGTTACTGGTGGACCATCTTTTGTTCTTACTGGTGGTACTTGTAAGAACAATAAAACACTGCAGGTGTCGAGCGACAAATTTTCGAATGCAAGTGCCGGATTTAAAAATTTTCCAAAATTCTGGGTTTTTCCTGTCGAGAGTTCGCACCTTGTTGAATAGACGGATTTCACCAGCTGTCATGTATTGTTTAAGACCAGCAATCTCCTGGTCTTAGACAAACAAATTTCATCCCAAAACCATCTGAATGGGATTTAAGTTTTAAACAGAAGAAAATTTTAAGGACCTGTAGGAAGAAGAAAGTATATGAATAATTATTATGAATTACTTCTAATTGGTCATAAATAACATTTGCAAATAAAATTTTATTTTACATTTTATTGATTCATATGAGTTATTTGTTATGACCTCAAATAAATATTCGATTTATTTAAAATTAGAATGTGACCTTTTATTTGAACGGCAAGGTCCGTTTACAAAATTTATTTGATAATTAATTAAACGCGTTGTCGCGGCGTGGTCGCGGAGAGTCTAAATCCCGTAACTGGGAAATATTCTAAGTCTCTTAATTCAATAATTAGATTGAATATCCGATCAATGATCCAAATGGCAAATCGAGACTCGGCGCAGGTGCACCTGGCAACTATTGCGAAATTGAAATCCGAGTTTTATAAAGGAATTTGGAAATTTGATATTTAAATTATTTATTTAAAAATCATCAATTATTTATTGATAAAAGTTTGAGTTATGCCTGGGGCATAACAATGTGTTACAGATGTCGGAAAAAATAACGAAAAAAAAATTACGAAATCAGAATTCTGGAATTATAGTTTTTAATTTTTTCAAAATTTTCATCCTTTTTTTGCTTGCTAAACTGAAATCCAAGAATTTGTGTATAATATAAAGATAAAAAAAATTGTTGAAAATGCGCCATCTGGTGCACAGCCTGAACTACGACTAATATAAAAACTTAGTTTTTCAATTTTAGTCACGTTTTTTTGCTTACCTAACACTAAGTGGAAAGCGTTTCTTTTACAACTCTTTTATCATTTCCATTAATAATTTCAATATATGTACAATCTGGTTGCCATAACCAGACAAAACATCTTTAAACCATCTGCTCTGAAAATTTTCTGATCGAATTTAATTTCTCGCCTTTTGTTTTGTTTAAATTTCAGTGTTTCATATACTTGAAGAAATTTTTGTTTTTATGAATAAAATCATAGATTTCATTTTTTTTTCTTCCAAGTGAAAACTTTTCAACATTTATGATTATTTTGATATATTACGCACACCTGTTGATTTTTCATGAATAATGAAAGAAACCTAGTAGTACGTGCTTATTGCAAAAGTCATGCTCGGAAATGTATTTTCAGCCAATATGACCTGGAAAAAATTTATGACCAATATTTTGTTAATCTGGTATCATCAGGATTTGAAATTCAAGTAAAATTTACTTTGCTTTCTTACAACGTAATAACAAAAATAAAATGCTAGTAAAAATGATATTTGAAAATATCAATCAATCATATATGTCATGAAACATTAAGCTTTTGTACAAAAAAATCAAATTTGTTTTATCGTTGTCTTATATTTTGATAACAAATGAAAATGAAGACGCTTGATTATTCCATAATATTTTTTCTGACCTAATTCAAAAATAAAAATTAGTTTCTACTTTATATGAAAGCTACTGAATTTGAGTAACCTAAAAAAAAGAAGGTATATTACAACAAAAATTCAGATTTTTATATCTTGTTTGTTGGCTTTTGGATGAAAAGTCAACTTTGACCAAAAAAATAAGTATGCCGAAATATAATTTATTTTTAACAAACAAGTACTCCTATCGCATTAATCATTTTGATGCGACGTATACACGAGACGTTCGTTAGAAATTTACCTTTAATATGTAGATGTATTCATCTTTGATAACAGTTTGTATAAATCATTCAAATAGTTATTGTATATATGATACGTTTGAAATCTAGTGTTTCGTATCAACTCTTACTTTCAATCGAAAGTGAAATCTCATTCTATAATTTTATTCACAATCTTCTTCTTCAAAGTTTTCGAATAATTACATTGCTGCAAAAATGAACAACATTTTTTTTTCATCAGTTTTGAAACCTCTACTACAATTCAAACACAATTTCTTTTGTACTAATTTTTTTACAATTCCAACAAGTACCAGTAAAACAAACAAATGAAAACAAACAAAAAAACTTTTTTTGAAACTTCTAAAGAAAAGAGCCATCAACTACTTAGGCCCAAGTTTTTTGTCAGAGGAAAAAAAATCCGTTACATCTATAAATCAGCTATTAATTAAGCCATCTTGGTACCAGCATCGAGTGCCAGACTGCCATCTGTCGCGGGCCCAAAATTTCATTGTCCCAATATTGTCCAGGTGATGACCACTTGACAAAATATTTTTCCCGAGGAGAAGTGTGGCTTGCAACTTCACACCTCCTCTAAAAAGGGTCGTATATTTCCCGTTGGTCCCGTGGTCCGAACAAAGGCCCAGGAAAAAGTCCGGGCGAGGATTTCCCACCGCAGTTTTCGAAACATGTGCGCAACAATTTTTTCTTTGCTTCTCAAATCCAGTTTTGAATCGTACGTGTTAAATATAATGCGCACTGCAGTCGTTGCAACGTACCGAATCTATGTATGAAATTATTATGAAACATATGGCTGGGCGACAGCGTTGCGCGTGGACCGGTAGCAGGTGAGCCGATGGGAATGTTCGGCAGAACCTGTTGACTCGCACGGCGTTGGACCTCCAATGGCCAGTCATTGTCTTCCGATGCTCGATTGGCGGTATTATGTTGCGCCCCGAGGAAGTGCCTTTTCCGGCTATTTCGCAACGGGAATAATGCACTGTGGCCTCCCCCGGAGCGTCGATTCTCACGTCAAGCGGATAGCAGTTCGCTTTCAACTGGTTTTATAGCGAGTTTATTTTTTGGCCGGGGGTTGCGGATAATTAGTCAGTGGAATTAAAGGGAACTGTGGTAGAGATGAAGATTAAACTATTCAATCAAAATTTGTGAATTATAAAAATCTGAACAAAATTGAACAAATTTATTTTAAAATTTTTTGTTTCAAATTGGGACGAAAATGTTATTCATATTCAAAAAAAAAAATTAATAAAAAATAAAGAATACTCAACGAAAATGTTTATGCAAAATAATTTAAGTGTGATTGAATAATAAATAAAAATTAACATCCCCGAGATAGCGAGTCGCCATTTTTTTCATTCCAGAAGTCGACATTGGATTGAAAAAAGACTTGGAAGGTGCATAAAATTTCCATAATTCTAAATCAAGTGGAACATTATCAAAATTCATTTTCGAGCCTGTCATTTACAAAGACCACTTTACAAATAAGAAACGCATAAAAGTAAGCCGAGCGGCCCTTATAAAAATCATGATAATGGCATTGCATGACATCATTCAACGACATCCGCACGTGGGTGTGATGAACAGAAAAAAAGTTTTATAAAGGCCAAAATGTGCAGAAGAAGGACGGAATTGAAAATAAAAAAGTGGCCAAAGAAAAAAGAAAACGTTCCGCGAACAAGAGAGAAGAAAAGTCGACGAGGATTGTGCGCACGAATAAGAGAGAGTACCTTTTCCTTAACTCACAATTTACGATGTTAAATGTTGCATCATTATATACAGCGGGCACACTTTCGTTGAAGCTCGAGGCGTCGACCTTGCCGAACCCCGGGCTGATAAACGTTTAAAATACCGTTTTGTCGGGCGAAGAAATGGCGAGTATGGTAAGCCGAGTGCTGCGTGCTGTTGAGGTACCAAAAGAAGGACAACGCAAAGGAATTTTCAAAAACAATATGCGACGCCGTGCAAAAAAATATCAGTTACGAATAAGAAGTGTGCATTGATATCGGCATTCAATCTACACAAGAAGAAAGCACAAAAAAAGATCCGATTTCAGGAATTCGAAAATATTAATTAACGACCTTTTGACCTCGACGGATCAGAGGTCATTTGGATTCTTGCATTTTGAGTTTTCAACTTTTGTATAATTTTACGTCGGGTACCAAACCCGGTAAGAATCTGTGTTCCGTTTTTTTTTACCTCAACTGTTATTTCTGTTGCAGAAATTACGTTTGTGAATCTGAGCCGTGACAATTACAGCAGTAAGTGCAGAAGAGACATTCAAGGTCACGGCTCGATTGCAGATGACTTAGCGTCTGCTGTTATTTATCAATGGATAGAATAACTTTGTTCAGGAGTTCATTATGGCCGGACTGGAAAGCGCTATCGCGCATCACCCTTGTACAGCATTATCTGGCAGAGCGAACAAAGATGACCTTGATGTCACCTAATGACCCTACCTAATATAAAAACCGTTAGGTTTGAAAATTACACCCTGCCGATGTGTTATTTATGGGTGTTTCACCTTTTTTGCGCACATAATTATTTCGGCAATAGATAATGCATTGCTATTACGGGCGATTAGAGGCGGTAAAAGTGATAAGTGTGAAATAACGGAGTGACCCGGCGCGCGAGAAATGATGAGCCAGGGCTCGAGTTTAGAATATCGATTGCTCATTCGCGCGCGCGGGCTCACGACGTAGCGCAAGGAAACGCGCATAGGTTTGTCGGCTAAAAAGCGTCGGAGCGTTATAAATCATCGAATAGTAATTTCCAGGAGTGAAAAATCTTCGTTTCACCTACGTACGGATGTTTTATTATGCGTGTTTGCTTGAGTAACGATGCACTTAGCCGTTGGAGAGGTAAGTGCATCAAATTACGCCATTTATCAAAATAAAAGCGAGGGGCCGCATGACGACGACGACAAGCTGCTCTATCAGCTGCGATCTACTTTCAATTCATTAGCCTCCCACAGGCGGCAGCGAAATCCAACCACTTGGCCTTTAATCTCTCCATTCCCATGGAACCGCCGCGTCCACTTCCTTAAAAGAGTCGTAACTAATGTATCTGTGCGCGCCCGATCTCAGACTTCTTCTGCCGATTTTTCGTTGACATCTCGATCGCTCGCGCGGATTTTCGCGGAAGAGCGCGCATAATCTCGCCGGGTGCCTCTGCAGCTCGCGTGATATTACGGCACGCAATCCACAAGTCCATTAAAGTAAATTA
Source organism: Trissolcus basalis (assembly GCA_025266255.1). Lineage (NCBI taxonomy): Eukaryota > Metazoa > Arthropoda > Insecta > Hymenoptera > Scelionidae > Trissolcus > Trissolcus basalis. The sequence goes on along the minus strand of JAAMPD010000560.1, from coordinate 36,535 downwards.
TCGATGTGTCGCGATCGCTGCGCCCCTCAACAGACCCAAGAAGAGAGACCAACAGATAAGTGGCTTCCTTCGTTACCTGCTCGGCGCTACCAGCATGCCGATATATCTATATGGCTCTATCGCCGATCGGTCGCCGGGGGTCAGGGGGCTCGCGACCCCGTAACGGAGGACCGTATTGTACCCAGCCGTCGCTGCTACCAGCTGATCGACCACGCCTCATCACTTTAGCTGGCGCGCTACTTTGCAGCAGATACGAGCGCTCGATAAGCCGCTGATCCGAGAGAGCAGCTGATACCGCGGGGGTCACTCAAGGTCACGCCCGAACAAGCGCTGCCCGTACGAGAGATACCACGGACTCGTTTTCGCGGGGCAGCCATTCGTGTTGCGAACAATTTACGAGGGACGATCAACGGGACCCAGATCACCGTTTCGGAGAGGACACACTTTATGAGCACCGGCTGCGATCTCATCCCACTCTCTGCGCTTGTGTGTGTGTGTGTGATAAACGTACCATCGATCGCATCGTACTAATGTTGATGCAACGAATGCCCCGCGCGATCGGTAAATCAGTCGCAGACCGAGGGACAAGCCTCGTGTTAACTCCGGTGTGAAAAAGCCTACGGCAATTCACTTTATTTAATTCGTCATATAAATTTTATTTTAATTTTTGAATTTGTACTTACGTTGGTCGTAACAAATTTTTTTCAACCCCGACAAGCAGGTGATTTGATTTTTAGTTGCTGAGGATTGAAAATTTCGTTGATTCGGATGTTAGAATGTTTGGTATTCTTTGTTTCAAGTTCCATAAAGACCAATAACAACGGAAAGTGCCTACCAAAATATAACTTGATTAATTATTTTATAAATTAATATAAAAGTATAATTCTCTCCATACCAAATGCAATTAAAAGTATAACATTTTTTTATGACTTAAAAACTAATTCATTTATTGTAATCACACAAAATTTTAACTTAAATATTTAACCTTAAATAGTTTTTCTCAGAGGTCCTTCATTCTGACAATCGGCTAACTTCACAAAGTGCTTGTGACATGGTGGCGCTAGTATCGCTTCAAAATTTGAACATTGTGTTTTTGTCAAATGAAATAGTTCATTAAAATAAAACAGTTGTTATCTAAATGAAATTCCCATTTATTGTGACAATTGAAATGGATTAGCCTGAAGAATTTGAGAATTATTTTTTATAACTAATATGAAACTTCACAGAACTTTCGAGCTGCAGTAAATCTACACTTTTTCAGCTCCCATGAGAGTCAGCTGATTGAAGTCAAAGCTCAGAGAGACGTTGTTCATTAAGTGAACCCGATATTTGTGCGACTGCACGTGCATATCGGTCTGCGATCAGGTGACCTCATTCACATGTCCACCCATGGTTCTAGATGATCTAACCTCGGAGAGTGTACCAGTAGCCCCGCCCAGCAAACACAATTTTGACCGTCTTAATTGGGCCATAATCGCAGCATGAATAATTCCAGGCGCTTATCCGGGTCGAAAATCGTTAGCAACGAAATCGTCGCGGACGTCCTGTCGCGCGCGTTTCACATCTAACATATTGCACGTGGGGCAGTCGAAATGGCGCGCGGCATTGTGCACTCACGTTTTCGTGGCGTGGGCATATTACGCTCGCGGGGTAAACTGGCATAATATGGCGATGTGCCTATTGAACACGTCCGCGCGCGATCAATGAAGGCACAACAGAGCGAAAGAGCGCCGGAACAAAAATCCGTCAGTGTCTTTTGCATTAAACATCGCGGACGCAGCGAAATCAATGCAGCACAAATCGCGGGATTTCTTTTCCCATCGGGGCATTCAATTTCCAGCGCAGTCACGACAAGCCATAAGCATAAATTATCATCGATCTTGAATAGGTCGATTTTATATACCACATGGCCATTTCTCCGAGACACTTTAATTCGCCGAAGTTTTCGATTAAACGCGCGCATAAGAATCGCACAAAAATCATGTACATACATAAGTGGCCCCGCTGCATATGTATACAAATTTTTGTCCCCCCACTCTTCTCCTTTTCGGATCGTCGGACAAGTCTCTCGGTTTCATTTCTTTCTCTCTTTCTCTCACTTTTTTTCATCTCGACTTGTTTTTATTTTTCACAGATAAATAACGTTACAGGTGCAGCGTGGGTGTGGGTTCAAGGATCGAGTCGAAAAACAAGTAGAGGATCCCAATTCTCGCACCTACTCGATCGCCGAGAAAAAAATACGCCGTCATGCTACCAGCCACCCACGTAGATCGCCGACCTGCCCAAGCTCTTCGACAAAATGATTTCTACCTCGCGGTTATTCGTGTTCAATATGCTCTTCTGTTCGAACCTAATTTATTTTTCGTGCACGAACGCTCGACCTTATGACCATGTTTTTATGGAATCCTCAGTCAGACAAATCGTACGTTACAAATATGTTTTATCGCAATTCTTTTATAAACAATTTTTACGCAAACATGCCATCGATGAAGCAATAAAATTTGCAGCAATTTTTTTGATATCAAAAGAAACGTAAAACTGCTTTCTTGTAAAAATTGAAATATTGATCGTTACACGAAATTGATCAACTATAAACATTTTTGAATAAGAATCGGACGGGGTTATTTTGGTTACTGATGTATTGGTCAATAAATGCAGGCGTGAACAGTTCTGAGAGGCTGATTTTTATTTCCAAAATTCTTTTGCACTCCGCTCGGTCAGGTATGATTAATCGATGAAAGTAACAGGTTTGCTCTTCTATACCTCATCGACGCTCATGTTTATTCAATGGTTCTAACAAATTTTTCACATATAATAAAGCCATAATTAATTCAGATTAGAAAGCAATTGAGCGGGCGTCTAATAGCTTACAAAATGTGGCGCGAGCTGGCTACTGTGCGGATTAAATTTGAATAACGTCTAGCGACGACGTAAACAGGTACCTCAAATATTAGGTAACTGTTAGAACACATTTTTTCCCGGATTACATTCTGTTTTGATGTAGATATTAGAATGACAAAACGCGCGAGCGACGCTTCGTTCAAGCGCGGGTCATCAATAATTCATGCATAACTCATAAACTTATGTTCTTTTTAAATCGGTCGAGCTGATTTCCAACGTTTCTTTAACCGTACATTTTTGACCGAGTTTCGATATTATGCCCACTTTTTCCTTCAAGTTTCAAATTTCTCAATAAAATAACATTTGCAAAATTCCTGCAACCGATTTAATTGTTCGACAGAAATTTCGAAAAAGTGTGCCATTTACTGAAAAAAAAGGATAAGACGATTCGTGATCGACCCCACCTGAAATCGGTCAACCCGGTCGTTTAGTAACAAATACCCATTAAAATAGCAGTGAAGCGTCAATTATGTGGGCGGATCGGTTGGTCGAGAGCTTTTTCTTCGTCCAAAACTACACGATTCGTTGCGACATTCACGCGCGCAGGTTCACCAGCTAATTCAGGAAAATTTATATCTCCCGATCAAAGTTCAGACTAGTAATTAAAAAAAAAACTAAACCAAATTGTTCCATACCACACAATTTGGTTTACAACATTTTGCTATACAACAAAGTATACCAAAATAAAATCAATATACTTTTCACTGTCTCAAATTTTAATTTCAAATCAAGTTTCAGATTTCTTTTTTGTTTTATAATTATTTGATTGTGCTTCCATATAGATTGGACGGAATGAAACAGTGATTTTTAGATTGGAACAAAACACCTTTCTCTTGAATCATCGCAGCAAGTTCAAATTTGTCTGACAAGTCATCTGCAACAAAAGCAGCCATCAATTATCTCGGTATCCAGTACGGATTTGTGAAATCGGCTCGTTTTTGGCGATGCCGAGTAATCACGCGAGGAGATGCTTACGTCAATTCGGTCGTGACTAGCTCCACCCTGCGATACTGGGCAGGCACGCAGTGGCCATTATTAGCCTATTATATGTTGCATAACAGTAACGGTGAGTCGAGCGAGGTATTACGCCGTCTCGCGTGCTGGTGGGGCATGGTGAAACCGAGCGGTCAACACAATATCGCACGAGGTCTCTTCGGGCAACAACTATCGTTGCGGTCGACGTGCCCGCAAGCACGAGCAAAACGAGGTGTCGGCGCAAAAACCGCGACTCCCGGTCCGTGATCGACTTGAACTTGCACCTTGCACGAATAATCTTACCAGAAACCGGTATAAGTAATAATTCAAAAGAAAAAGTTGACACGATGAAAATCACTTTGGAAAAACGGAACATTTTTATCTATCTTTCTCTCTCTTTCAAAACGATTATAATTTCTGATTCGAAAGAGTTTTCGAAAAAAATTTTATTTACAGTTTTATAAAATTCTAGCCAGACTGAATAATTTGTAACGTGCGCGGATCCGCCCCGAATCTCCATATAGATCACAATCTCCTTTTAACAGGTCAGTGTGGGTCTAGCACAGTTTGAATACACAATGATAAAGTTCCGATAGGCCATCATATCTGTTTATGCCTCGATCGCACAATCTAAATATTCAAACAGGTGAAGACCTTTCAAAACATATCTCTCTCATATCACTGCCTATCTGATTTGTTGTTAATTAACATAAACCCATTCAAAATTACTCGTCCATCGTGTCGCGTTCATTCAAATTTCATGTCAAACGAAAAATCTATTTTTTTTCATAGTTCAGTTGGTTTTGTATGGATGTTCTTTTTTAGAAAAAGTTTGCTGTCTGGAACAGAGGTTTCATTCAAAGATCAACAAAATTGAGACCCGAGTCATTCATCAAGCATCGTCTTCAGCCTGCAGGTTCATTGACGTAGAATAATACCGCTTGCGAAAGTTTCGCAATGGGCAACACTTTGTCTACGGCCAAGAGGGTAGGGTTAATGAAAAAGACAAATGCGATGAGCAAGATGCACGACGACTTGTGCGCTTGTGCACAAAAATATCATACGCGAGTTCAGAATCCCACTCGATGCCCACACGTCTTGCTTCGCAACGCGTCCTCCCACCTCTTCTCCTCTCTCTCAACGTCTCGCTTCTCTTCTTTGCCTCTCGAAGGTCCTCTTTCAATACCAAATTCAACAGGTGGTGCACGCAGGTCGTTTGCGGTCATTTACGTCCAAATTAGCTGCTTTTCAGATTTGTCTTATGAAATTTCAATGGCACCCTACAATCATTTTATTTTTACATCCAACCTTTTTACCACCAAACCTGAAACTGAAAATGAACAGAAAAAATTCATTATAAAATTAACAACCTTTTCATTCTGTTTGTTTCAATTTTTTTCTCTTTTTCAAGACAATTTTTGTGACAATCTAAATGTATTTCGAGAATTTTTTTGTGGAATTAATTAAATGGATTTCTATGATTGATATATTTTGATTATTGTGAATTATATCTTTCAACAGGATGCGCATTGAAAAATTAGGAAAAGATTGTTGAAGTTCATTAACAAAAACAATTTTTGTTAAGTCATCAACTCGTGTATTTCAATTTCCAATCATTATATACCTGTGCGTTTGATCGAAACCAGCGTTAATCATACGCATGTTTGTCGACATTATCCTCAGCTGCGTAGGAAGTACTATGACCTTTCGTGCTCATCAGAAGAGCTCTCTATATGGGGATCGTACGTGATCTCCAAACTCGACAGGTTCGCTCGAGGAGGTTTCATTTCCGATTCGCCGTCGGCCACCTACGTCACTTGAGGTATATGTTAATCCCAGGCCGGTATAATTGTGCACGGTCGTAGAAGTCCGCGTAATTTCATTCATTGATTCAGCTTCATTAGGCCCACCGAAACGCGCATTTTTATCGGGGTGATTTGGCCAACAATCGGGCGTTGGGGACTTATGGGAATCGGTCGCGGTCATCTACATTTGAATGGATCGTTTCGAAGTTCGATAAACTTATAAATTGCTTTTACTATCGATTATTTGTAAATAAGCTCTGCACCGTGTGGACGATCGGGTTACCGAGCGGACAGTCCAGAGCCAAATTTAGCAAAAGCGATTGGCCGACTCTTTCCTGTATCGAGAGACGAAAGAAAGAAAGAAAGGCCGCACGTTTTCTCGTCGCTGCTCAATGTAAAATGACACCCACGCCACGGCACCTGCCACGTCGTCTCGTGTTGCCTAACATCCGCTCTCGAACTTCGGATTTAAAAAGCTCCGGCGATCGTGAAAAACAAGTGCTACCAAATTTCCATCCGCTCGAAACGTTCAATTTCCTGTTTACACATTTTGTTATTTACCTTACAAACTAAAAATAATTAGTTTTTCGAAAACTCGAGAAATGAATCATCGCTGCAGCGCGGCATTTCCTTCTAATTAGCTTGACGTTTTTTTTTTTAATTACGCAAATTAATTTCCGTGGTCCAGAGAAAAGGGAATATTTTTTGTGTTAATTTTGGTGAACGAACCGAACTCGAAACCTGCTGTTTCGTTTATTGAATGATGTTATTATAATTTCAATGTCTCACATTTCCATAATCCGATTTCAATATTTAAATTTTCTATTTCAATTTCAATATTTCAGTATGTTAATGGCGATTATACGTTGCAGCACCATCGAGAGATTCTCTCATTGAAAATCGAGTTAAATAAATTAATCGAATAAGCATGACTCACTTCTTCTATTACAATGACAGTCCTTTCTTTTTATATTTTAGTTTACGAGGATCCATAAAATTGAAGAACAATAAGCTTGGTGTTTTCTCATATCGTAAAGAATATAGAAAAAAGGCTCTTCTTCTCTAAAATTTTCTTTGATGGTGAAACTATTGATTTTGCAACATCAAAATTATTTTGATTCAATGATTTTGATTGATTCAATGATGATTCCAATTAAAAGCATATTAATTCGAGAATGAATTGACGATATCAAAATGAGCTTAGCAAGTAAAAAAAACTAGCCACTTAGAGTATTGGTATCAAAGAATAAATTGACGCTATTAACGTGCTCTTTGCAATCATTTATTTTGTCTAGTCTCTTGCGACGGTGGCGACGAATTACGTGGGCGCCCGTGCCTATCGGCGTTCTTAGCTTGTACACTTACACGCACACATATGCGATATAAGAACACGATTACGAGGCTTGAGATCCTTTAACGAGCAATATTCAATAAAATATACAAATTTAATGAGTCGCTCGTAAACGACATAAATGAACCGCGAATCGAACTGAGATAGCCAATATATTCAACTAATTAAAATATAATGAGATACGTAATTATTAGGGTCGTAAAGTACCCTAAACGATCGATCGTTGGGGGTACATTCGCAACCCATTCTCAGCGAAAGATTAACGCACGTCATCTGTCTTCGTCATTTTCGTTCAAAAATAGATTCACACTTGGTAATTTATTTGACGTTTCTCACACTTTTTTCATGCAAGTTAATTACCACGCTATCATCCAAAAATTAATACTAATTATAAACAAAAAACTGAAAAATTAATTAATTCAATACATTTTCCAGTTCTGATGTCAGTAAACAATGTCAATTCTTCATCTAAGAAATTCATTTTCAAAATAAATGTACATTCAATCAATAAAAAAAATGAAACGTTTGGTTCAATAAAATGGTCCTTGAATAAATATCAAGATACCAAGAATTATTGCAATCTCTTGTCCCGAGAAAAATATTTTTTTAAATGTTGGGGAAATAAAAAATTGTATTTGTTTCAGAAAATGAAAAATATATTTTGCAAGCGGAGAGCGAGTCTGATTGACGGGTAATAAGGATTGATATATCGGTAAAACGACGCAATGTTTGCACTGTGCTTGTCAATGCAAATAAGGGCAGCACAGGCAACGAGTTGTGGTGTTCGTGTGCCGGATGACAAACTGTCCCGCTAAAACAATGAGCGCGGCGTGGGCGCCTGGAGACCGCCCGCTTGGTCCCCGGGGTATGTAACCAACCTGCTGAAACTCGTTTTTCGTCGCACCAGAATGCGTGGAGGGATAAATTTCATTTTATCATTCAAAAAATATCGATACGAGTCTGGTTGTGAAAAATTGAACAAACAAATGTAGATCAAACGTTTTTATATATGCGACTGCTACCGTAAATTTGATACTACAAAAATCGCGGTACGCCAAAAGCGGCGACGTTAATTTCTCGTATTCGTGGCGACGTATAAACCAGGATTACATCGAACATACTGAGTCGTAATTCTCGCATATCTGTCGCGTATTAGCACCGCTGTTTGGCTCCAGGAAAAGAAGTACCAACAGCAAAAAGGGGCGAATAAAGAACGACGAAAAAATAAATCGGGATAGAGAGAGAGGACACTTTGACCGATGCTGTTAAAAGGTACATTATCGAACGAATTGAAATACGCCGCACAGAGTAAATGATACTTTTGTGTATTCCAAAGATATACGTGCGCATAATTTTATCATCCTGATATAAATATTTATTCGTTTATTTTATGTTAATATATACGTTTGCGTTTTACTCGGCTGGGCCATTTTTTTCTCCGTCGCACAAATCGTCAACACCCGGTGTGCTCAAATTGATTTTATCGTCCCCTACAGTGCTTTTTTGTCATGTAGATAAAATTAATACAATTAAATATCCAAAAGAAATTGCGAAAATGTAATGCAATTATTATCGGGCCAAGTTTGCGTGATAATTTTTAATTGATCTCAGGCTGATTTATCGATACGGACAACAAGATAGTTTTCGTCGGATGTAAATTTTGCAATGTGTAAGTTGCTGAAAAAGAATGTCTGCTCTCAAATGACCGCTTTATTTACCACACAACTGTGAATTCATGTTGGAGGTCCTGTTTCAGTTGCGCATGACTTTGTATAATTCGGCAACGGCATTTCGAGTATTATTTCCTTCTTTAGTTGGCTGTCTTTTTCTTGTCCGATAATTCGCCGTTCGGAGTATAGGATACTCTTTTCTCTCTTATGAAATAGCCATTGAACCGTTGTCCAAAATACGCGCTTGTTCCGATGACCACGGTTCATAATAGGGTCAACAGATCACGCTTTCTCGAGAAACATCCTTCTGAATTCGGTACATTTTCACGTACGTGTGTGATCAAAACATGGGTCCTCAAATCGTTATCTCTAATGACACCGAAACAACAAAAACAAAAAAACAACTACACTGAAAATATTTTACTCGCCCAATATGTTAAAATTTTTTTCCACCAATTTTTATACTTCAAAGCAGCTCCGACAATTTTTCTCACACAGGATAATTTAAAATTCGTCTCGATGGTTGTCGAGAATTGAAATTATTGCGATTCTGAAATTTTTTCATAACATTTTTTCAAGAGTGATTTTAGTTTTCGAATGACTTAATTTCTCGCGTAAATCACCTGCTCAATCAGCAGAAAATTCAATTTCAATTGGTCATTATCTTACTCTGCGCGTCGTTGCGTCAATCCAGGTGCGTTTTCGCCTTGAATTACGGCTCCGCAAATCATACCATTCAAAATGTTGCTGAGAGAAAGTTTTGACACAGCCGCATAATACTATTCCATAATTAATTTTACGCATCGGTGCTGACGTAGAACTGAAGACGTCACGATTCAAGTGGCCTAAAAAATTCCACTTCTACATTGCAAATTGCTGGTTCTTTTCCGATTCAAAAATTATGACTGATACTTGGTAATTTTTAACACTGTCAAATCAACGACTTCTTTCATCTACAAAAAATCGCAGCCTGGATGTTTAATTTGGGTACAAGACTTTTGCATTTTTGCATCTTTGTGCAAAACCACGAATTATAATAATTTGTTGCTCATTAAAGGTCGTGGTTAAAAATAAAAAGATAAAATATTATCCCATCAACAATGTGATTTTTGAATGAATCTCATTATGATTTGTTAGTCGATAATTATGCAAACAAATTAAACGCAGCTAAACAATGGTGACATAATAAGTCAGAATAGAAATGGTTGCTTTCTCGTCTTATCGATGAAATTATTAACAAAATGAAACGATGTGTCAGTTGGCATATTAACATATAATTGAATAAAAAGGCGAAATAAGCCAGACAATGCGAATTTGGGTGGGTCTATCATCTCTTGGAGATTGGTGTCGTGATATTACAGCGTACCAGCAAAGATCTCGACGCCCACGCTGACTACTCTACAGGTGCGACATGTAAACCTGTACCATTTGCGTCGTCGTGACGCGCAAGCACCCATCTGATGAGCAGTTCCAAAACCAACCTGAAACAAAGAATAAAAAAATGAATAAAAAATTCGTTTAAATCAATTGTTTGTGCGAAAAAAATAAAAGTGTACCCAGACATGAATAATTTTTCAATTCGGCCTGCATAAAGTGTGAAAGTGGAAGTGAGAATTGTAAAGCGAAATCGGATGCATCGGTATTAAATCTTTGGCTCTCGAATTGCAGTGTCATTTGTCTCAGAACGGTGATATTTCAACATAAACATCTTAGCTCGCATTTATGGGAGTTATTTTTCCATAAACGAAACGTCGCAGAGACAATAATTTACATGACAACGAAATTCTCGACGCTGACCCGCTCGCGACCCGGCTTATCGCGATCATCCAATTCTTCCATACATTTAAAGGCAGCTCGAGTCGGCCAGTGACCCGTGCCCGACTCCCCCCACCCTGGCCTGTGGGGCCCTGTTTCGCGTCGCGGCACAATGGCGGCGAGGTGACACGCAGGGCACAGGTGCCTCGGCCGATCGCGTATCGATCCCGCTGATCAATGAATCGAGCGTCGCCCGAACCAATTTCCATAAACGACCGTTTACAGATAACTCGTTTCGCCTCTTGTATCAAGATCCAAACGCGGCGTTACAAAATGTGCATAAATAATGGATTCTTAAAGAATCCACTTTCCACCCTGCAAATCTCAAAGGATTCAGCAAAATTAAAATGGAAGAAAGAAAGCAAGAAATTTTAACACCCAGACAATGTTGGGTTCCATTTCTTGCTGGAACGAATATTCAGTCAGGCTCGCCAATAAAATGTTCTGCAAAAAGGTTTTTCTTGTCATTTTTTCAACATTAATACAAAAAGGATTTTCAAAAAGTGACTATAAAAATGTTTTTTTTTTATTAAATTACCATGAGTTTTACGATTGAAATTTTAATGTCACGTGACATAAGCAAGCTCATTTGGAAACTCCACTTATCAGAGACAGATCAGTATTTTTTTAAATTTACTGAACGTCTCTTCTAATGGGGACGATTAAAAAAATTTTGGGTGTCACCGGGATGGAGAGATAATTCAAAAATTGTATATGGTCATACAAAGTGAATCGAACGATGGCAAAGACGCCGCTCGGCGGTGTCAACGAAGATAAAGGTCCAGAAAGGTCGCAATTAAAGCGCGAATACGAAGTGGATAGATCCACGGAGAGGGGGAAAGTTGGAAAAAGCAGAGGCACAAGGAAATGCGTGCCATGCATCTTGCTAGCAAACTCGCTTCCGTCAGCATCTACGGATTCATTAGAGAACAATAGGATGATGAGTGCAACGTGCGCGTTGTAACAGGCTCGCTGTTGTATGGGCAATGAGGTTTGCGGCAGGGTGGAGGGACAGGATGAAAAATGGCGATGCGTCGAGGCGCACTTTTTGCATGTCGCAACTTATGTTAATATGCGTACCAGATTTTGCAGAATGTAGGCCAGGAATATTCTCAAAATAAATGTGGTGCTGAGTCGATTCATTTGAAAGAGCCGGTTCAAAGGTGGCAAAGGTGGTGCTTTATACTGGCCACAAAGAAGATGATCTGACCGATACGATAAGAAAGAGGAAATATAGTAAATGGGACGATTTTTGATTTTCAAATCAAGTTCATTGTTACTTCTGATGTTTGTTTGTTCCTTGATATCAAAGGTGAACAGAACATGATCCAAATTCTAACGATTTATATGAATAAATTGTTCCAGACGATTGTTGATGTTTTTTTAATAAACGAACAATTTTCATCTGATTAACTTTTTATCTAGTTTTGTAATATGAAATGTGAAGAAAACATCATTCAAATTTTAATGATTTATATAAACACGTAATTCTAGGCAAAAGTTAATGTTTTTTTTTTAAATAAATGATCGATTTTCATCTGATTAATTTTCTATCTAGTTTTTTTATGAAATGATTTATTTCGAATTGATGAATACGTAAGAGGAAGGAACTACGTCATGTAAGACAATAAATCTCCAGCAGAAAGCAAGGGGAACGAAGTTTCTCTAATCAGTGTTTCGTTTTTGCAGCTAATTAATAACGGGTTCGTGCGACCAATCGTAGGTGTCGATTTTGATCGTTTCATTGATCTCGAGCTTCGAAAAAGTAATGCATTACTTAACTGTTTACATGTTCGGAACACGCACAGATCGTTATAGCCGGTAAGAGTCAAGCGCAGTTCTTCCGGTCGATCTCTCACCGAGGATGCCGAGTATACTTGTCGCTTGTCCACTTTCCCGGGTGTTTTCACACGACTCAGCTGTGGGAACTACTCTCGCTCAGTTACACCCAGTGTCCATGACGACCTCGTTGGGACAAACAGCGCCTGGTATCAATTCGTTATCCGCGCAACCATCGAACCTATCAAAATCAGTTGACAACTTGCACTTAAATTGTTACCCACCAAACGTTAATTATAACATGACACCGTTCAATTAAACCATCAAAATAACTGAAAATGTGTAGGTGTTCTTGCGAAAATTTCCAAAGACATTAAATTATTTTTTTGTTTTTCCATTTTAGAAATAAAAAAAAAAATAAAAAAAAAGTTATTTGTGCGGTTGAGAGTAAAAAAATGGTCGTTTTTCCGTCTGTGACAAAAAATGTCTTTTTATACTCTTCTCGCAAAAAAGTATTCCGGAAAACTTTTTTACGTTTCACAAAAAAATTTCTGGACCCTCCGTGTTTACCCAAGCGGTTTTATTCGGGTATACACAAACGACCCTTGGAGTAATTTTTAGAAAAGTAGGCAAACATCATCGTTCGGGGACATTAATTTCGTTATAATCCCCGTACCATTCTGTGTTTCAAAATTTCTTCAACGTGAATTCGTAATTATTCGCTTCCGTGTAACTGTTCGATACGTGTGAAAACATTCGGGATTATTTCACACTACGGCTCTTGCTTGCATATAAAATATCGGTCGAGCGAGAAAAAAAACGACGGTGATGCTACATCTGCCAAAGCGGAAACGCGTTCGTGACTTCCCTCTCTGGGTGTCGAATTACCTACCTGTTTCGATCGAGCGCTAATCTGAAAAAAACATTTCGGATGATGAGAATTTTTTTGGAAGGGTACATTTCGTATGTGAGAAAGTTATAAAAAATAATTAAAGATGATGCATTTGTTGGTTACCTGGAAAGAAAAAACGAGGACGCAAAAAATTTTGTTGACTATTTATCAAATAACCCGTCATAATTTAATAACGAGTCACATCATCACATGAAGCGTCCGTTTATCAGGGCGATGTATTTCTTCGGAGCCACATCGTTTGAAATATTAGCCCCTGCGTTCAAGGAATGCAAATTGTTTGCGAGGCCGTGCGTCGCCGTTTTTCTTGCTGGCAAGTGAACACATCATTTTCGACGGCGATCGGCTCTTCGACAGCCGATGTCGAGTCCGAGAACCTTTTTTCCGGGTGACAATGAGGATAGATGGTTCTTGCAGATGCCATTTCTCTTCGTGGATACTTAGCGGATCCCGATGTGTGGCGTGGATGTTGATTCAGATTGAAATCTTTCGACGTGTTTTCGCATTGATAATGCCGCTGAAAAATAGAAAGTCACAAGCAGACGCGATTTTTGGGCCCACATTTTACAACCGAAGAAAAAGCTGATCAAATTGCCTCTTCGAAAAAAAAAGCTTCAGGAATTTGCCAGAAAAAGAGGAACAAAAATATTTTTGCAACAAAATTTCTTAATTAGGTGGATTTATAGCTCGACGAAAAGACGTACGATTGGTGAAATTTTCGGTGCCCACGATGATAATACGGTAGTGTGTATGATGAATGTCGAGTTAATAGGGCATTAATTTTATTGTGCGAGCGTGTGTCGCGTGGGTGTGATTCATGGATTCGCGAGGATTTTGCCGTTTGCGAGAGATTTGGCCGGGCAAAAATTTATGGCGGCGCGGTTTTTGGGTTGGCGCCGTGGCCCGGCTTTTGACTTGGACTTTCTTGTTTGGATCAACAGCGCAGCTCGTTTCTTAACGACCTGCCCTCCCCCACCCCGTCGCTTCTCTCACCGAAAAAGAACGCCGAAAAAAACCGCTTGATTCGCAATGTCGATTGTTCGCGCGCGTAAATCATCCGACCACGGGGCTCACCAGGTCGGCGTTTCTCGACGACTGTTATTAATGTCCTTCTGTGCGGCAGGAATTTGTATGTCTTTTTTAGACCCCGAACGGTAATGGTCTAAGCAATATTCGATCTTGTTACAAGCGTGAGGTTGGATCAATGAGCCCAGACGTTTTGACATCAGTAAAAAAAGTGCCAACTTGTAAGGTTGTTTCTTCTGGACAAAAAAAAATTTTCAGCAGCATCTGCGTCTGATTTTCTGCGGAAAATTGTGTGTTCAAGATTAGTGATACATACCAACCAAGTTGGTTGAATAAAAAGTTGAACGTCGATCAAGGAAGAATACACGTCAGCCGTCGGGATACATTTGCATCCCAAGCGGAAAGTCACTTGTGGTCACGCCGCTGCTCTATTTTCATTTAGCTGCAACGTTTCCTCCTCTCGCCATCAGGCGATGTCACTTCGCATCAACATTCGCGTTGCGCTTCATTTATTAATTAATTGGTCACCGTGTGCGATCGATAATCGATAGCGCGTGAACGTCGTGAGGAAGCTAATTCGAAAAAAAGTCCTCGTCACCCGTTATCTCGAACCCATCGCCGCCAAGAATAAATTAATCACGGTTCTGTGCGTGTTGCTTGTGGACACTGATATTTTCTTCTATAGCATTTTTTGTTCGCCCAATCGCCTCTTGATTGTAGATTTCTTGAGTCTATTAAAAAATGACCCCGTCCGATTTCCATATAGCGAGCGAAAAAATTGGCCGGATAAAGAATATCATGAAACCTACTGATTGCAGACAAAAGACGCCAGTACATGTTTATTCGTTCTCACATAGGCCGGTTCGATATATCATTGCGGACTTGTTTTATCAAATCCACGGTCATTTTAGGCGAGGCCTAATGGCACTCTTGGTACGTTATGATTTCTGTAACTAGCATCGCGCGCATTACGTTTATCTCTTCGTTCTAGAGTCAGGCAATCAGTGGCCTCTCCCGCGCATTAACGGTAATAGCGAGGAAATGTGAAGTGGAGCGAAATTGTCCGCGGATGAATTTCCGTAGAATAACACCAATCAGACTCTATCGCGCGGTGTTCAGAGGGTTTGCGTTTGAGTGGGACTCTGTAATGAAATCAAGCGGATTGAGATGGTCTCACGGAGAAAGGCGCGATAAAGCCTATGATCTGTGATCTGGAGCATTAATGACTCGCAGAAACAGGTTGGCGCAGGTGAGGAAGATGACCTGCACCGCAGAATTGGGTAATCTTGGAAGCGAGTTCGCGCGCAGACGGCCAAATAAATAATCATTCAGAGGTTGTTTTTTATGAAACGTGGCATACTTTTGCATGCTAATCGTGCACATTCGCTCAAAGTTTTAGGTGATGATTAAAAAGCACCAACGTCTCTCGGACATGTGATCTCAGCAATCAAGATCGTATCTACAAACTTGGTCATTTGTATTAACAAGACATTATAACGGATGCTCCTTAATTATGTACACTTGAAGTATTCGTGGGAAAAGGTCGAATTAATTTCCTTGCTGAATGTAGCAGAGCGCTCATTTCATTCATATAATTATTGCAAAACGTATGTATAATGTCTTTGGGATGAAAGTATCGGTGTATTTTTAGTTACAGTTTCAACTTGAGTTTTTTGACTCTAAAGCGAAACGCTTTGGAGGAGGAATTGTTAAGGAATTCATCTCAAGTCAGACGCTGATTCACGATTCGTTGACTGATGTTACATATGCAAATAACAGTATCGATAAACCAGACCGATCGACAAACACGAACGACGCATTGACGTCACGCCGATTTGTACGCCGAGATCCACGTACACGTTGTCATTGTGTAGTCGATCGTTGCCTTGTTGAGACTTATATTCTATGCTCACTTGACACGGAAGCACGTACCGGCTGTGTTGCACGCACGAGGCCCTATTAGACGAAAGATGCAGCTCGGTAATACTCTTTGGTATATAATGACGCAACGGTCAGCTAACAATTTGCAGCTCTTACAAATTCAAAGTTCAAGGATGATTAAACGGAGTCGAAAATTGAATGAACTATTTATATGGTATCAGAAATGTAAAACTGTTCAGAAAAAAAGTTAGCGGCGAATATAATTTGTAAACAATTTTTGTGGGTTCCGTTTTTTGAAGACACGAAATCCAATTTAGTGACTGTAACAAGTGACTTTCCCACTCTCGAATAGTAATTCCCCAGGCGACTTTCTCGTCGCATTATGTTAAATGAAAATCGCGAGCAGTTGCGTTTTTGCGATTCCTGAAAAGATCACCCGAGGCTACCACGACACGGTGACATAATGATTATTATTTCATCGCCTGAGGTGTGCGTTTATCGCCATCTGTCATTGCGGATGGGAAAACTGATCTGTCAGGAGACCTCTGACCTCATTGCTAGTCGTAAAATATTGATTCGAGTGAACCAATTCATAAGAGTCAACTGGATTTTACGAATATTGTGTGAATTATATTTGCGAAGGAATTTCAATTGGCACGTCTATAATTGGGTCGCGTGCGACAGGCAATTAAAAGAGACACGTAGGTGACAATCGATTTGCGATCGTATCACCTGGCAATCTGTCGACAAGATCAAGACGTATCGGCGAGAAATAACGCTTAGGAAAAGCGACGAAAAGGCGCGGGAAGAATTTATGGGCTTCTTGTACACCACGCGTCTTTGAGAGTGCCTGCAGACTGATGTGGAAGGCCTTCAAGCGCTAAAATTTTTTTCTTCAACGGTCACCGTCAGTTTGTCACGTTCAATTTCAATTTCTGCCTGATTTTGCCAAGGCAACTGAAAATGTCACCAAAGACAATTCTTTTTTTTCAATCCGATTGAACATTTTCCTTGGCTGACACTGTTTCAAGAGACACGACGACGATTTTCTCTTAATCGTAAATATTATAAGGTTATACGAGATTTTCAAAACAGACGTTGTAAGAATGTATGCACATGTGCAAAAGAAGAAAAAAAGACGGAACGAGAAAAATTGGGTACACGACTTGGGCTGTAATTCCGATTCCGATCTGTCACTCCCTCATGACCTAGTCCTCTCGGAACATCGTCGTGTGCCACTCGCTTTCTCGAGCGATGATGATGTTTCCAAGTGAGTCGGCTCAACGTTTTAATCCCCACAAAATTAATTGCGTCATCTATGGCGTTCTCTTAGCATCCACCTGCAATTTATAAAATATGAATTGTCAACGACTGACGACGAAAGCCGCATGCACAATAATTCAAAACAACTTTAGCAACTTACCACGAGGATCGGCAGGCTCTCGCATAAAAATGTTCGAACTAGTTCTCCACAGACGTGCAGCTGGTATTTCGTCAAAGTCAAAACTATTAACATAATTCATAGAAATGAGACGTGCGCTGATGCAATTTATTTTAAGTATTTTATTACCTCTTAAAAATGTGTGTGAAATTCACTGAACTTTTATAACATTTAAAATCTTTTACCTCTCGACATGTGAGAACAACAAAGTTTTTTTTTCTTTCAACTTGAAAAGACGGTTTCTTAACTAACCGTGTAACATAATTCGAGACATGATTGTTGTCCAGAACATTTCATCAGGCCTGTTATTTATTGAGCAACCAGTTCATACATCCAACTCGGAGGACCAACATCAGTGACACCCTCTGCGCACCTAAAGGCCATCGTGGCTTGAACTTTTTTTCAGCACCTGGTCTCGTTCTTCTCGTTTTTCGCCAAAACGTGGGTGTACAGTTGAACCATCAAGCGCAATAACGTTCGCAGACTCCTCCTTCTGGATCGTTAGCCCAACATATCTGAATTGTGTCCGAGGTGTCACAACTGAGGAAAAGAATAAAAAAGTTTGCTCGTGTTCATAATAATAAAAAAAAATAAAGACACGACTATGAAATTGAAATATTGCAAACAGGATTCGCCGATCCCGTCTTATCAGGAACTTGATTTGGAATAAAATATTAATGACGGATCTGAGATGAGTAAATAGAAGTAAATATCTCCAGATGGGTTTCTCACGTTTCTCGCTCGGTACCTCCAACGAAGCTTCGCTTGCTGCTCGGACTGTACCTCTAACGATATACAATTGTCGCCCCATTAGATGCACCTCATGGCCGTTATGAATATCTGCGCTTTTTCATGGTGTCGGGACCGTGTAACGCAGTTTATCTCGCCAAGTCGCAGCCGGCATAACGAGAGGAGACCTGTGTTTATGAACAATAGTCGCGCGCGGCGTATTGCGATCATAACCGGCGGAGAAAACATCGGCCGGAATAAGATCAAGCGGAAGGGCAAAAAGGCGACACTGACTGTAGAAAAGAAACCGGCCTTTGTGATGCTCGTCCATGAAAAGACTCCGTGACTCGCGCGACCAAAACGTTCGCGCTTAATTTATTCATCTCGCGAACCAACATGATCGATCCGTTTCAAATAAGCAGATCAAGCAGGATCCGCGGCCGCGTTGCAGCTTCAATTTTGTGATTACGTTTTGCCAAGATCCACGTACCTGGGTGAAATAAATCTCGGCGAGTAAAGTGCAGTCCATGAGCTATCCTCGAGCGACTGTGAGAACCTGTTGCAGAATGATAGAAATCCACCGAGTTGCAGCTCTGGCTGGGTCTTATTTGTTTGCTGAAAACAAAGACATCGTGCGTGAGTTTCGAAACGAAAATAAACGAGGAAAACTTATCATGAAATGCACTTTAGAACGTTGGCAAAAGTTTGCATTTTCATGGAGTTTTGAGGAATAAAATTGTTTTGAATTGATTGGGAATGATTTCCGTTGCCGTTGGGGTCATTTGCAAACAGCGTGGCATTGAAATTGTTGAGATATGAGGATCCGAATTGTTTATATCAGCACACTCGGCTGACTCGGTAAAACGAAGCGCGGACAGGAACTTGCCCTTGAGCAGTCTCATTGCTCTTATTTAAACAACATACCAAACTTGCTTGCCTCTTATTTGCGACTACTCCCCCGCCGCCTGAATCACTACCGGCCCATTACTTGACTTTCGTGTTCGACCGAGTGTACATATCCAACTGCGCACAAGTTAATCATTTCTTGTCTCTTAAAACCCCAATGACAATTTTTATCCCAAAGCGAAACATTTGTTTTTTCTCCAACCTTGTTCCTAACTGTTTCTCTCCTTTTGCGGATCGGCCATAATTTTAGCAAGATAATTCGAAAATGTCAGATATTAAATAAACAAATTCGTTTTGCATATCTGCGTTCGAGTACGAGGCCTGTGAATACGGTAGTGAAATCATGCTCATGGGAATTTCTAAACTGACGCTCTCATAATCATGGTGGCACGAGGCGCAGAAAGAACAGCCCGGCGCGAACAAGTGTACAAGTTGTAACCGGCGGAATCTTGATTATATATTCTTGGCGTAATCACGCAACTCATTTTGCTCTTGTCGCGCTCATATGAGATATTAAACAAGTGGCTGCGGATGGCGCTTGTGTATATACGCGTATGCGTGGAATCTCAATTTGATTCCCATCTGAACGTTATCGCGCGCGCCGAGCTCCAGTGCACCTTGTTCTCACAGTCTTCATTATTATTGGCTAACGATGTTTGCTGAAATATCACGCGGGGTTTTTGTTATTACGCAAAGTAGCGATAGTTGAAGCGGCAGGTATTACCGGCGATTCCAGTTCTCAAAGCGCTTCGAACGGTACAATTCGAGGCTTCGCCCGCGCTCCGCACACGTATAATTTAACGGCTAATACGCGGCTCGCAGTATAAATCCCACAGACAGCGTACCTCTCGGACAACGAGCAGCTAGGTCGTTGATATTTCTAGGCGCCAATTCCGCACAAGTCGTCTTGTGTACGTGGTCTCCTTTTCCTGCCTCCCAAGGGCTCCAAAGTGTGAGTATCAATTTGCTGCAAAAATCCCTACACTGAGAAAACTCAATTGCATCAGCAACATTATTAATGATAATTGTCACCATGTTCAATGGTAACAAATACTTGATTGTAATGAATCAAATGTTATCATTTAATTAAACTGTATACACTTTGAACAATATATTATTACCTTTTATGATTATTTAAAAAAAAATCGAAAAACAAGGTGATGGCAATAGAAGACAACACAACATTCATTTTTATCAAATTAAATATGTTAGGATAATAAATAGGAAATTTTAAAGAATATCTTAATACCGTTGCCTTAGAACAAAAAGGGCTTATTTCAAAATTGCTTCATGTATTTTAAATGGACAATTTCTGAAATAGGCCCTTCTGCTTTGTTTTTATAATATAAACTAACCTTTCGTACCGCTTGAAGTTGGACCATTCAAAATATCCAAATTTTTACCATTTGCGATTTAACCACTTAGATGATGCAATTTATTTCTCTCGGTGTATCATTTTCTACTTCACCTAAAATAATACTTATCTCATTAATTGTCACTCAAGACTACCGTCTGCGAAGATTTCGAAAAAACTCATTAGCGATATCTTTACAATTTGAGGTTATACATTCCATTGAACATTCCTAGAAGATTGTCATCCAAAACTATACTGCGTCTCAGAAAAATTTGATACGATCACATTAGCAGTTTCACAATTTCACATTTTTAATTTATGTCTTTGATTGATTGCATGTTGTTCAAAACAATCAATGACTAACAGGTGTTGAATTATCATAAAATAAATTAAATAGATAAGATATAGTATAAAAGTTTTTGGTTATTGGACATGTTTTCATTTGTGACGAAATAAAATAAACATTTGGACGGTCAAATGGCTACTGCGTATTATTTTTTCGTGTTTGATGAAATGAAAGAAAAATTCAGATAGTCGATTAAAATATAATTTGAAGAAATGGAGTGTTCGCAAACACAGCCCGATGTTCGGGTTATATATACTAAAAGACAAAGATGTGTTCTTTGTGAGTCGCAAAGATTAATGTGATCCGGACAATTTAAAATCCAGACTCAGAGACGGAGTTATTTCGTACACTGACGCGATGTGAAGTATAAGGCATGAAATGAGACGGTTAAGGGCTTGCATCAAGCGAGACAAGGATGACGACGACTGATAAAAGAGCGGAGATGAGACAACGACGTGTTTCGCTATTCATGTTGAGTCGGCACGTCGTATAACAGATAAGTTTAACCTTCGGCCCATTAACATTATTAACATCCGAAAGCACAAAACAAAGAACAGCCCACGCTCGTTGCTCTTTAAAAATGATGTATTTTTATTTATTAACTATCGTCAATCCCAGACGCAAAGAATCCTTGGAATGCGAATGACAAATTAGAGTACGGGCTTGAGTTGGGCAAATATTTGTGAGAACAAATGGCGAGAGAATTATTTATGAGAAAAAAAGGGACCTCGGGAATGAAGTTCGCAAAGTTGAACTTGAAAGTAAAAAAAAAATAAAAGAAATTAAAAATATTCCTCGCGCAAAATAATGTTGATAATAATAAAAATGAAATGTTTCCTGATTAAGAGACTTTAATGCCTGAAAAGATATGAATGGTACATACAAGAGAGTTTTAATTTGGCAGTCACATTCCTCCGAACTTTTTCAACTGATTTCAATTACAAGTGAACAAATTTTTATAAATGGATTTCATAGTCAGCGGCAAATGCAATGTTTGGAAAGTTGTTGCGGAGGTTTAATAGCAAATCATTAAAATTAAACGTTATGTTTTGGACAAACATGGAAGACCCAAACGCAGACTAAATTCTCAAATTAAAGAGAAGAAAGCTCATTATAATAAAGCTGATCACGAAGAATGTGTTGCACGCCGCCCAATAGAATTTTACGGTCGTGGAGATCGAGCTCGTAAAGGCAATGTTTCATGACCGTGAAATAATAAACCCCTCAACAATGGCTGCTGCGGAGTCGGCGAGGAAAAATATTAAAATATTCAACAGACAGTTTAAACTACCATAAGACGCTACTTTGCGCGAACTTAAGGCGTTCCGTTTTATTTAACACCATCACGTCTCCGGAATAAGTAGGTTAGGGTGTGAGGGCAGAGAACATCTTGCACACACAAAATAAGACGAGCACGATTCTCTAAATTGTTTTCAAACGAAAACAAACATGAGCAAATTGTTCAACGTTTTATTTTGCAATTTCTATTCAACATTTTTTATTACCTTTTGTTGTAATAAAATTTTACTCCAAATTGTTTTCAAACAAAAACAAATATGTGCACATTTTTTAAATGGTTGTTTGAAATACTATTTGAATTAAATTCTTAATCAACTGATCATGATTCATTATTATCATTATTCCAACTTCGTTTGTGATTTCTATTAAACATTTCTTTATCATTAATTTGATAAAAAATGTTGCAGGAAGTCTTATGATGAAAATTGAACTCCTTTGCAAGGATACACATTTTCAAACAATGTTGGCAACAGTAAGCGTTGATGATGATAGTCAGCAGTTTAGTGGATATTAATAAAAATGTTTGGAAACAAAAAAGTAGAGTTAAAAAAATAAAACAAATATGCCTGGATGAAAAGGTGCAAGCAATATGAGGAAAGTATTGCCGCGTGGCTGTGACAGACAGTCCCCTCTGGGTAAGCGAGCAAATAAGCGGGCAGAAAATTAATTCCATGGATTTTTTGCAGGCAGATACGAGAGACGCTCGAGAGAGCACGAGACTCTTCTTGCCTGGGCCTTGGCTTTGACTCCGGTGGATGCTGCGTTGCGCGCGGCATCGGGCATGACAGTGTCACGTCGCTTCGGGCGAAAATCCGAATAAAACGAGACGCAATATGCCACGGAGAGGAAATGGAAACGAATGGGCTCTCCCTCGTGAGAAGTTGCTAAGTGGCTGAGGTGCTAAGTGTGGTGCCCGATCGCGCATGCGCTCAAGCGACCGTAACCAAAATCATTTTTCATTTCATGTGGGTCAACAAAAATAATTTATTATCCGGGATAATACGAATGTAATTTTCGATAAGTACCGCGCACTTAGGCTTATTTGGATGATAAATAAAATTATAATCAACGCTCGGGCGACAAGGCGACACGCACGTTTGTTTGCACCCAGAAGAAAGATTCCATCGGGCTCTGCCTGCCAGACTCACTCATAACTTTCCAAGTTATTTCTGCGAGTCTCAGCGATGCCTCAACGAACTTAATAATTCACATTATCAGACTTTTATGATTAATCTCCCTCTCTCTCTCCTTCTGTTAATGAAATGTTAATCTCCTCAAGGTCATTTAACATCTGCGGTTTAGTTATTTTATTTTTCTCTTAAATTAATTATCAGAGAAAACACCTTTTCGGTGCACCTGCAATGATTCCATCATCAATTTTTTTTTCTGACGGAGGTCAGATTGTTTTCCAAGAAGAAAACTTTCAGAAAAAAAAATCAAGTTGGGAAAAAAGTTCTTGACGCATTTACGAGGTGGTAAGTTTCCGCACGGGGTACACCATCACGTCGTGGAATATTTTGAAGCCTTGCCATATCTGCGCATATCATCGGTCGGACTCTCGTCTCGACTAGAATATCTTGCAAGCACCGAAATTGATTATATAATGAGCATTCGCTTTTCACCTGTTCACCTTCGCCGTCCGTCTTTGAATCCTATCGCTTATATATCTGCAGTGTTGATTCGAGTCAAGAAAATGGGAGCGGTGTTCACAGCAGGTGCACGATTGACCGGCCAATCAAACAAAGATAGTCGACGATTTGTAGATTATGTTTATATACATGTCCATGATTATTGAGGCTGTTCATTTTTCACTCAGGATTTTTTGCCTTATCTTTCGAATCAAAAAACGATATCGTAACATAATCAAATTGATTATACATTTTAACATAACAATCATTCCTGAAAAATAATCAATTAAAAAAGTCCTGGACTTTTTTTATTTCACGTCTGACTTGTACACTTCAGTTGAAACGATCGGTGATAAATGATAAAATGCAGCCCCGAGACGGAAATTTATTTCCTCGCAGATTTTTCAAACTCAAAAATTAATAGAATTGTAGTGAGCATCACCTAATCAATATAAACGTGTTATTTTTGAGTTTTCAATATACACCCCTTAATGGAAGAATAACATTGTATTTTGTGTGTCGGGTAGGCGTTATCGAAAACTCGTAACCAATCGATAATCACGAGCCGCGGCTCGTGAACAAGCATTATCGAATTACCTTTATGAACCGACTCTTCGCAGGAATTCAAGGGCCGGCATTTTTCGGGCCCCGGCAATGAAAATTGATGATCGTTTAATCTTTCAATTTCGCCAGTGCGCATTCATATCATCGCCGGTCGAGTAATGTGAGCACACTCACGTGTTTTGTTATTTCAAACAATAAAGTGTTTATAATCGTCCGAAGCGGAGGTACAAAATGTGCGTCCACGTCCGGGGCCCGAGACCGAGGTGTCGGTTTGCGAATGTCAGCTTTGAAATTAAATGTCATCGTACAGAGATTGCTGGGACTTTTTTGTTACCCGGGCGCTTTCATGTGCATGTCATTCAACTGCACGCACTTGGAAGAGTTTGCATATGAAAGCCCACTTTTCAACTGTCTCGCCTCGTCCTTGGTGCCCACAAAATTCGGCCCCATAATGTGTCATTATTGAAGTCATTGTATGGTCATTCGGCTTGCAGTTTCTAATTAAGATTTCTTCAGGACTCGCACCTGCGGTTTTTGCGGAACGCACGTCATTGTGAAGTCGAATTCAACTCGGTGTCCTCATGCGGAATCATTAGATGGCAAACTTTGTATGCAAAGGTCAATAATGTATTAAACTCCGAGATTCTATTCATCAAGCACTTTTGTATCAGGTTTCACCCAAGTCCATTGTGACTTGTACGTTCGTCTCGCCAGACGTTATGTATGATTTTTTAATATTCACCTGTGTGTAGGTCTAGACTGGAGATTGTCCTGGGCGCATAATCGGTAGCCCGGCCCAGTCAATCATAGCTCGGATAATGAGCAACTGATGAAGATCCGACGCGCCCTGCCGAATTGGCAGCTCCGAATAAACCCATTAGCCATATCTGCGGCGCTAATTGAATGCGATGTTGCGTTTTTCGAGGCTGCGTCGCGCGGTCCCAACTTTCACGGCTTCCTCTCGATGTTAGCCAGCCCCGCTTTTTGCCCGGGCCCGGGGAGAAAACCGTCGGATATATCGGCGGCGCGCGTTTAATATGCCGACACGTAACAGGTGCGGCACCTGTTGCAGGTCTGCGAGAGAGCCGGGTACGCAGGGCAGGTGTATTCCGCGGTATAGTCTGCGGCGTATGCTAATTGGGACGGAGTTAACGCTCGGGATTTAACGAGGCCTCGTTCAGATCGACGTACGGTCGTGTCGCGTTGCTCTTGTTTGCGGGATCATACGTCGTTCACCGGTGGATTCGTTAGCCTCGCATCCTTGTTTTCGCCGTTTTTCGTCCGGGCTCTCGGAATACGAAATTAAGCCGAAGCCTCTAGCCTGCCCAAGTCCCTGAGCCATAACGAGCATACAAATCGAATAAGACAGCCCTTTCGGCGAGCGTTCTCGACATATTCGATACGAGTCGAGTTACCAACGAACAAATTGGCATAAATTCCCGCGTCCTGATGCAGAGCCGCACAAGAATGCGCGCGCAACATCTACGATACGCGAGTCCTCAGCCCTGGTTCCTCGTCTCGAGTACGATTATAAATTAACAGAACAAAAAGCTTGTCGCACAATTATTAAACCCGATTTGGCATTGTTTCAACTTGCAATAAACAACGTTGATGCTCGAGTAAACTGTTGAAATTAGACTTGGATGGACTCCAATTTAGTCGACTGTTTTTCACGCGATGGACAGATCAAAAATTAGAGTACCGTCTGGTGTAATTTAGCATATAAAAGATTTATATAAAATACATAAAAACAATTATAATTGTTTTTAAATATCAATGCTATAATGAAAATGAATAATAGAAAAAAATTGACTTGAATAAATTTTTAAAGCATGTAATTCTTTATTTATTCAATAACAAACCAGAGATACAGGTTTATGACATAAATATTTTTTTTTTTCATTTACAAATCAACTTTTATCTCTACTAACTATTTTATTATCTATATTTTTCTTTTCAACTCAGTAGCAGACAAAAAATGGCATGAATTCTCAGTCAGTATAATCGACGTTTGTTAATCGGTACAATATAAAGGCAATTGGAAAGAGCGATAGCAGAAAATCGTATTAACGTTTATGGACTGGTGTTTGCAAAAAAATGCTCTGCAACAGATTTACGCCTGAGGTAATAATGCCTCCTAGTCAGGAACAAGGAACTTTCGCTTTCACACTCGCAGCTTGACACAATGAACTTTAGCAGCGTTGACACTGTTTGAAATTGAATGAAAATGCCACACACCTTGGCAACTTGTTTGCGATCGGATCGGCATCGATCGATTGAAATACGAATAAAGAGTTGAAAGAGCTGAGCAAAGAAATTCGTTTAGAAAGAGAGAAAGTCAGCGCTTTTCCCCTAGAGGGCGAGGATTAGTTCGAGGCGCCAAGAGTCGTGAGCACATTGTTAAGTGATTCTGATAACCCCGGAATCGTTTACCAATCAACAGTTGAAAGATGCGCACAAGGGGGGAAAACTGCACAACTAGATGCCATCACTGTGAACGTCGCCGTGGAATAATTAACGACGAAGTCGAACGACCTGGATCGAGTGAAGGCATCGCTTCTTCTTGTTTGGTCCTCTTCGAGGGGCTTGGACAGCACTTTAACGGTACGGATGTAAACTTCAACGTCATGAAAGATGCCCCGTGTGTGATAAGAGAATTATTGAACCCGACCGTATCGAATTGACACAGCCTCAAACTCAAACAAAAACCAAAACAATTTCATTCATCAGACAATTTGTTTTTCTTTCTGCTACCATATCACTGCAAAAAATAAGTCATTATTTTTATACTATACAATCTAAAATAAAAAATTGCACAATTTCGATCTTGTGCAAAAGAAATTGCAAATGTTGAAATTTGTTGCTACAGAAAATGAGAACGGTGTCTTTTGTGTTGATCTGTAAAATGGATTTGTCAACACCACCTTCGTTGTGCCAGTGTACAAGGTTGAACAAGACGAAGATAGGAGACAAAAAAGTCCAGTGATCGAACAATAAAGAAGGATGCGTGAAGTGAAAAAAAAAGATCTTTTGCGTAAGTAGAAAAAAAGCAAACCGAAACTGTACTCAGGGGAAAGACACGAACGGAGAAAACGAAATTGCGAGATGAACCCACGCGCCATAAAGAATCACGCGCAGCTCGTAAAGTAGCGCTAGATTTTATCTCGCGGACGCCGAACGACGCTCGTATCCTCTCTCGCCACTTACGCATACATTTTGGCCTTTGCAAACATGCGTGATGTCCTCTCAACGAAAACACCATCGATCCGAATTTGCCCTGTTCTGATTTTACAACTTGCAATACTCTCTTACAAGGAACAAATCAACTGAACATAATTTTTGCAACGCCTAAAATGATCTGTAAAGAAAAAAAAATGCTATTTAGTAACTCATCATGGATGACCAGTGATCCAAAAAACTAATTTCATTAAGTAACAGTTTCACTAAATCATTATTTGATTATTTCGAATGAACTAGTAAAATTATTGAATTTCAAATAACTTTTTACTTGCAACAACAATTTTATGTGGTTCAATTTATTTATTTTTATGCAGTTCGATGTAAATTTGTTTTTAATTTTAGTTTACCTGAAAACAACTCAAACTTGAATTCGAATCGCCAACATAAAATAATTGACAAAATTACTTTCCAAATCGTAGTCGTTAGTAAAACACTCCATTAGTTGTCTAACAGATGTTAACATCTGCAGGTTGTTGCTGGACATCAGGCCCATGACGATTCCTCATTCCACGTTTGGTGCAAAATTTTCAAACACCATATCAGACACTCCATTTTCGTCCCAATACAATGTTAAACGTCGTCTTTCCAGCAATCACAGAACCATCTGAAAATGAAACAAAGGTTGATCAAAATGTCTCTAAATTACATAAGCAGCTAGAATGTGCGCGTGTAATGCAGCAGATCGGATTCTCTACGACAATTACCATTATCATAAGCAAATGCTGGAGCGCGACTACAATGCGTCGTTCGTTAGCAATGATAAGCAACGGGGGTTTCCAGGAAATCTGAGTTGATATTCACCTTCAGAGTTCGTAGTTTCCACGTACAATTATATGGAAAGGCATTAAACGTATAGCTTACAAATGGAAGAAGAATAGAAAAGGGGCGAAGGCAATATTGTTATCGCGATGCACGCGGGTCTAATTTGAGATAGAAGGAAAAAGGGTCAATAGACCATTGGCTCTTGCAGTTTATCGTGCTATCGAAACTCGTGTAATGAATTTGGCGGAGGCGAAATTTTGCGGACGCGCTTACCGGTTGCTTTAATGCGGGAATAAAATAGCGTCCGGGTCGATAGGGTCGACCACAAGCGGGTGCGCGAAGACAATGGCCACCTCGGTCCATATGCAGGAGTTTTACGGACAGAAATGGTCGGCAAACATTGTCTTGAAAAACCATAAAATAAAGCAACCGAACGACGAGCCGATTCTCCTTCCTTATCCCACCTTCGGGTCGATCTTAGAATAAGTCGACTAGCGTGTGCACCTTGTGGGAAAAACATGTTCAATTTGCCCGCTTTGGAGGAACAGAGCTTGAGACGGGCCCGCACCTTACGCTAGCACCACTGATACCAGCTAATTTACGAAATGGCCATATTCAACGACCACCCACTGTTTATAGCGGAATGTACATGGCTTCTCGCCAAGTTCCATCCGCATTTTTTTTCCTTAATTTCATCAGGCTGCCCTTGTTCCTTTCTCTCTCTCCTTCAGATCGCCATTACTAGAGAATATCAAGTGACAAACACCAAACTCTTCCGGGATTTTAATTTCGTTCGATCTCCCGGATAAATGAGCCTTAATTATATGAAACCCCTTGACCTTGACCCATTCTTGCAAAGGTCACTCTTATCCTCTGTACCTTATTGGGATTAAGTTATTTTAATTACTGTTTCCATTCAAATTGGCCAACTGAGTTTTGTTTTAACAATCCATATCTTTTTCTTTCCTTCTTTGGGTTCAGATCTTGGTCTGAGGTTGCTGACCTTCGTGCTCGCAAAGGTCAAAGTGCACGAAATTCGAGGTTCTGTTCGAAACCAATGTCAAGGTCACTGTACCAACGTCCGAGGTATCAAAAGTGAGGTTTTTATTAGGAGTCGTATCGATGAACCGAGCTGCAGAAAACAGCGCGAAATTTATAGCATAACAAATGGGTAATCTTATCTGTATTAGCGTCGGTTAACATGAACGCGAACAAACGTTGCGACTATTTAACACGCGATTGTGATAAAGCAGCGTTTCACATATCTTTGGCAACGAATTTGTTTCAGTGTGATATTTTTTTTTATTTATGAAATACAAAAGTTGTTCAATTCCAGCCTCGAAACGTATTCGATGTATAAAGCCACGACTCATTAATAAATCTTGGTTTATCTTTTGGTGCAATTCGCGCGTCAAACAACCATAAAATAAAAAGTAAGGTCTTTCTTTTCATTTAGCAGGGATTCGTTACGACAGGATACAGTTAATCGTTGATCGGTTGAGTTAAGCACCAGGTTGGTGCTGCGAGGTACAGTATGGTACATTTCAATTTATGATCCATAAATGATTTTGAACATTAGAACATGAAGTCTGATCGCGAAGGTTTTCAATAAATTTTATGTGTATCTATTTTTTGATGCAGTTATGTGGAGACAGAAAAATAAAAAGACCGCGTGCCCATAAACTTCTGTGCGATATTTTTTTTTTTTCTCTTCGGGACGTGAAAGTGTAAATGTTTGTCTTCCTTTCATTTCGTACGACCCTTTATTTTTCATACGAAATTTATCTCTTTTTCAACTTGCATTGGACCACCAGATCTTCAATCGACATACAAAACAGGCACCATCCCACTGGGCTTCTTCCGCGAGTGCGCAGAATGTTCGCTCGCGGCAGAACAGCCTCGCTGATACCCATCTCGTAGGCGCGCGCGAACTTGATTTATCGAGTTCCGCCGATAACTTCGTGTGCCCTATTGGGACACTCAAAAGTGCGTATACATAAAATAATCCGCACACATTCTTGTTTTCTTTTTCTACCGATACTTTTTTTTAATACTCTTTAATCTCTTTTGAAATCATTTTATTTTTGTATAATTTAGATAGTGAAAAATATTTAAATACACATTAGAAAATGACCGTTGAAGTATTCCAGAAGGTGTGTCCAAATTAATAATAGTATTTCAAAAATGTTTTATAATTGGCCGATGAATTTTCAATTTTTTCTAATCAAGACATTAACTTCTTAATTTAATTAGATTATTAATAACATAATACCTGAAAACAGTATTTTAATTTATGATGCTCTTTACAATAGAAACACTAATTAATGATATTCCAATAAAGAATAAGATATTAATATTTTTGTAGAAATTATTAAAACTTCGACGTATAAAATTTTCTCCGAGTAGAATCATGCAGATTTTATGCATAAACATCTATATTAATTTTCAAACGTTTTTTTTTTTTTGGACCGACGAACGAATCGGACCAAGTCACCCCATAAAAAGTTTGGTACAATTTTTCTTCTCCCGCGCGCAACACTGTATAACTTTATTTACAGTTATTATTCTTCCACCATACCTCTTATCTTGCGCTTCTTCGTCTGTATCTCGTTGCATTGGCAACTTTAAGTTTCTCCTTTTCTTTCGAGTCGGAGCCCCGATTCCACGAATTAACATAAATCCAGGCAGTTTATAATCTGCAGGGAAGGTAGGCTGCAGATACGATCGGGAGGTGCTCGTGTCCCGCGAAGGTACGAGCGCCTAGCAGGTGTTGGTATGCGAAATTATCACGTTAAGCCACAAGAGGTTTCATTTTTCACCGATACTGCCGCTTATATTCTCGTTTGGGGTGAATTTCAATAGACGACTCTCAGTTGTACGTGCATATTCTTACTCCAAACAAGGTCACGCGACAAAACGTACAACTCTTTTCTCTGACAAGTCGAATTATTATCAAGCAATAATAAAATCAATGAAACTCGCGGCGACCACACGAGTTACCCGTTATTAAACGGCCGGCAGAAGAAATTGTTGTTCGGCACTTTATAAAACAATTTTTTTTTTTTATTGAAAAGAAGGTCGTTCGCGCGTGTCGTGATATTTGAATACTTTCGAGGTCTCCGCGTATATATCCACTTGTTGCATATCTTCGGATCTCAACGGATACAGCGTCCAGGTCAAGACCGGAATTTCGAAAACGATCTGCAGTTTCCTGCTCTCACGCACATTTCCCAGTGCCGGGGGAACGCCCGAAAAATCTTTCTCATATAATGACGACAGGTAGGTATCCGGTTTCCATTGATCGACAGGTAGATTTTTCTGATCGTGCTCAAAGGAAGGGATTTACGCCTGGTCTGTAAATAGATTAATGTATGCAAAAATTGTTCCCATCCTTTTGGTTCTCGCGTTTCACCTGTGCACCAAAAGACTCTTCAAAAGCGTCGCGGACAACGTTGCAACGTGCCTCTGAAAGATCGCAACGGATTTTTCTCATCCGTCGGGATGTCTGCGATAGTATACGACTTTTTTTTCTGAATGAACGTATATTATACTTTGATTCAGTTGCAAATTCAATTGTGAGATTTATCGTTGGTAATGAAATTGTAATATGGAAAGATGAAATGGAATTTACAAACGACGGTTACGTATATTCATTATGCCACGTCTTATTATGATAATTTATTTACTTCAAGACATGATTTTATCTGCATATGATTATTTTTTGTTTACGCCCGACAAAATGTACACAGGCCAAAACGAAAATCGAAGGAAACGATTTCACGTCGCTGACGGCAAACATTTTCGTCGAGGCCTCGGTCTGTGTTTCAAACTAGAAATTTTTGTTTCAATTAGATGCTAAAAAGATTATCGTATGATTCTCACCTCGCACTTTTCATTGGCAACACATCGCCAGCCTGTACGCCGGGATGACATTATCTAACTAAACAACTGGCTTTCTCGAGACATCGTGAGAACCCGAGACATTGGAGCCGCGAACGAATTTCGAAACAACGAAAAAATGGTGGCAAATTGCTCTAACATGATTCCACCAGCTTGCGTATCATTCAATCGAAGCTCTCGTAATCCGTCTTGGGAAGAAATTCGCAGCGACAATTTTTTCCTGATCGCAGAGAGGCACGCCTCCATTTTTGCTGCTGCCACGAGAAAGCGAAGTGGCTCCAAGATCGACGGATTGGCCGTTCTAATTATCGTAGAAGAAACAGGAATTAATTAGTCCTCTTTATCGGCCGTCGCGGTCTTGGGTCAGATTTTTTTTACGTCTACTTCCCCCTTCTTCATTACACAGGAACGACGTTGGGCAGGTGCGCTCGACAATGGGGTTCAAGAGACCCCATGGGACTAGATGGCTCGACCAGATGAGAAGAAAGGGCGACGATCAAACGCAAAGGAAGCAAGAGGAAATAAGGGTGAGAATTCGGTGTGGACCATTACGATTGCTTCCATGGGAAATGTAATCTTCTGCTCCACCGTGACGACTTTATTCCACAAGTACTCTGGAAGGCGTATTGCAGCAATTTTGAGATTTAAAAAGCGTGAAATTTAAAAGCCAATTTTCATAGGAATCGCACGAAGAAAAAACCTAACTTTCATACAACTGTCTTTTTTTTTCTTCGGGCAGGTTTTTTTTATCGCGTTTTTGACTTTTAAGAGGGAGAGCAATAACTGACATGACAGTTTTTTTGTCAAACTTATTGACGCAGAAAAGAAATATGTGCGGCTTGCAATAGACATTCTGGTGCCTTTTAAAATTGGGCATGGGATTGAGTATGTAATTGCGTTTACGGGCAAAAAAGTAACGACGCAATATATAGCGCGGTTGCTGCGCGCGTTTCGGCTAGTGAAATTTGTTTGACGGAAATATTGGCCGTGCTCTTCGGGCTGAGTGCGTCGTGAAAGAGAAACGAGTTCGTAAGGTCGCGCGAGTTTTTTTTTATGCAAATGTGTTGTAGTACTTTTACGATGTCCGTGCAATATTGAAATTCATTTTTAGTGTTAATGCTTTTGATGTCGGTGAGGAAAAAAAAATTTGTTCGGACCGATCTTTGTAAATAACGATAAATTATTGTAAACCTGTAATTTCTCTCGAGAAAATATCTCTAACTAACTACAAAAAACTGAAAAAAAAATCTCTACTAAATCAATAATTGCATGAACGTTCATTTACCAAATCAAATGTAATTATTAATTGAATATTAAACGAAGTGAGAGTACATGCGACACTTTTTTTTATGTACAAATTATGAAACAAAAAACATGACAGGTGAAATTGATGGATTTAGATTTCAAACGAAAACAGGATAATTTATAATTATTTTACAATCGTTGAAATTACCTTGACGCAAAATAACAAAAAAAAATGTTTTTTCATAAGTCATTAAGTTGCGGCTTTTAAAAAAACACCAGAGGCATCAAATTTCAAGAAACCAGGAGAAGATTTTAGCGCGGAATTATATATTGAATGTTTTGATTTCTCGGGGCATAATCATTAACATTTTTGAAATTTATAGTACAGCATCGGAGAATACATAACATCCACCTGGCTGATTTCCATTTTTATGGAAACTACTTAATGCCGGAATCTGTGAGCCAGTGATATGATAAAGTCCTAAGAATAATACAATAAATTCATATAAAAACTCAAATTTTGGGCCGGCAAATAAAAGTTCATTTCTCGGACTATTCGATGATTGTAATTAATTGACTCGAAATTGAAATCCGCTTCATTTTATTATGAAACAGTAAACTTTTATTACAAAAGATATTAAGAAAGCATAAAATCTGACTGAAACAAGGTACTCCTTCAGATCAAATCGAGGTTGGTACCAAATAAGGTATTAATTATAATATAATTATTAAGAAAGCAAACGTGAATATAATTTGATTCGTCCGAGTCGAGTGTGGCCTTTTATGATCAGTACCGGAACATAAAAAGTACTTCAATGTCAAATAATAGAGTACTGTTCTGTTTATCTCGTAGACTCCCTGACGATAAATCATTTAAACGATGTATCCTGCGCTTTTTCCTCGTCGGGCCCCTTGGAACGGGGGTACAGCTCTCACGAGTTCGTAGCTCGCATCTCCGGACGAAATCGAACTAGAATTTGTTCACGAGTGACTTTCGCACGACCGACGAGGATAGCCCACCTGTGTACCAAAGATGAAATCTCGCGTGGAGAAGAGAAGGACGTGAAACCACGACGACCTCCCTTCATCATGTAAGTGCAACCTGCAGCTACTTCCCACGAAAGCGGAAGCAGCTTAAATACGAAGGGGACACAAAAAATTATGGGAAAAGGGACGGAATTTTGCGACTCGAAAACCAGCCTGAATATTCCTTTTGTATTTAGATTTCTGCGATCAGCACAGCATTTTTCTTGAGAAAAAACATTAATTATTTATATTATTTTCAATTCAAACAAGGGTACAAACAACATCTCACCTTAACGTATGGTAATTTATTACTAATGATCCGAGACCAACCGCAATGACTTCCTTGTGACATCGTTTGTCACGTGAAATGTAATTAATCTCTTTCTTTTTTTTTTTTTTTTTTCTTCACTGCCATGAATATGACCGGGAACTATCGACACAAGAAAAGGTCGATAAAATCGTCTGACAAATGTGAACAATGAGAATAAGAAGTGACGATACGATCGTACGCAAAGCGCGGTGTCCATTGTAACGGGCATAATAGGAAATCACAACTGACTAATGACGACTGTATTCAAATTCACTCAAATCATCAAACCCTCGTGGCAAATGTAAAATCACAGTGGAGAATGAAAACTGATTCAAATTCGTTTCATTACACGGCCGCCAGCGGCTCATCAGGTTCTCCATGTTTTTGCCCCTACCGTTATGTGTGCTTAACATACGAATGTATAACAAAAGCTGAAATCATTGTTCCGAGTGAGCAATAGACTTTGTAATCTCATTTGCCATCGGCGAGTCAACAATCACGATTCTAACGCCGCGGATCATTCAGCCTTCCAGGAGTTGAAAGTGGGTCTTTAAAAAATGTCCCCAACTGAGATTCTCAAGCCTCAGACTTTTTAAATTGAGATTTCAACTTTTGTACGCGCCTTCGATCGCTTTTGCTGATAAAAGTTAATTTTCATTTCATTGAACCAAACATTTCGAATGCGCTGACTCGGTCTAACAATTGAGATCACATCTGATAGCCAAATGATCGTCTTGGTGCCCCGCTTGGCTTCGCATTTTTACCTACGTCGTTAAACGTTTGTCGAACCAAACCCCCTTTCTTTTCACGGGGTTACGCGACATCCGGCGACATGCATGGGGAATACATTTTTGGGATTAGCTAATCGTCGTCCGCAGACCTGTTACGCACTATTTGTTTAGCCAACAAAAGAATATGCTGGTGGCTGACAAAAAAAACGGTTAAGCGGATTTCGCCTAATGAGTTCCATCGTTTCGGTTATTAAAATTCCTCTTTTAAATTCCAACAAATTTAATCCATATCAACGTTACAACTGCTTTCACCATTCACGGTGTGAAGGCCCTATTTTTTTTTTATTTTTTTTTTTTTTTTTTATCAAACATTACATACATATTTTAATTGAGAACAGAAAAAATAACATTGACATAATAATTTTATTTTTCATGTCATAAAAATCATTATCGTTATTATAATGTTGCGTTCGTCAAAAATCGTTGCATCTTAATCGCTGCTCATCTTAAATTACAGGAACGAGTTTTCTGATGTGTGGATGTTGAACAAAACTACTTTATTCTTAGTTTTAACTCATTGCGATATATTATACGTATGCTAATCAATTTTATAATTGTAGATAATAATTGTGGATAATAATTGTAATTTGAATTCGCATTGTAATTAACGAAATTGCATGTTAATAATAACGATTCCATTGAATCACAATTCAATTTTCAACGAAAATTAGTTCCTTAATGATACGTTTCTTTATTACCCCGATATTCGCGAGAATCTAATACAAAAATTGATATTCACAAAACAATTTTATTCGTCGGAGAAGATGAATCTTTTCTTCATGAATAAAACTGTCGATTTAGCAGATAATAAAATCACATTTAAAAATAGTAGCTTGAATTCATTTTTCAAAAAAAAAAAAAAAAAAAAAAAAAAAATAAAG
>JAAMPD010000559.1:45618-71371 GCA_025266255.1 Trissolcus basalis | reverse complement strand
AGATGCTGTCACGCGTGGAGTAACACATGTGGCGAGAATTGTTGGTAGTCTCTGACTATCATCATGGAAATTTTCCTCGCTCGACTGCTCGCTATCATCAGAAACTGAAATTTTTTTTATTATGAATTTGTATAAATTTACGACAAAATATACTTATATTTATAGATATGTACTCGAAAAAACTTGTCTCGAGTAATCTTCCTCCAAATCGTGCGCTTTTTGTACCAATGTATATATGGGTTTCACCAATTCGTATTGATAATCCACAAAATCGTGGACGGACATTTGAGACAACTCTAATTTTTCCCATTTATCATTTAAATCATTAATGTTTATTAAAGTTTTTAATTTCGGCCTTGACGTTCTTTTGAGTTTTTGTGTTGACAAAAAATTTAAATAATTGGATTCATGAATGTTTATCAATCCTCCTGAAAAATAAGTTCATTCAAATTAAAACTTTTATTATAATAGCATCTTTGAAAACTATATTTATTCAAATTTACTTAAAATTTATTTAAAATAACTGAGTAAATCTCGCTCTTTTCATGAAATTAATATACAATAACGATATTAATTTTTAATCAAGTAATCTGTAATGTCGGTATCTTCCGGTTTGACATTACCTTACCTTAAGTGCTATGCTTACTTACTGTGAAAAATCCAAAATTTTGGCCTCTTTCGAATTGTAGACAAGAGAGACATATGGTAGCTTTCTAGCACGTTATTTGTTCGCCATGGAAGTCGGTAGCAGCTTACAACATCCACTAGACGAGTCCATTGACGTTTGAAATATGTTATGAAGTTCACCATCTCTTCTGTATGCTCTACTTGACTAATTATATGGTTGAAAGCTTCCATAATTAAGTGTCCTGGTAAGAGAGCTAGCAGCATTACTTTTCGAATAAACATATGTCCTTCAGGGGTTTTTATAAAATATCCGAGATTATTATCTTTGGCATAAGAATAAACAGCCTATAAAAATAGAAAATTTGAATGTAATGCGAAATGAAAAAACGTTATCTTTATCAGAGTTATATGAACTATTTATGTACCAGTATATTAATTGTACAAAAAAAAAAAAAAAAAAAAAAAAATTCGTGGTAACATAACTTTTATGATAAACACATGTATGTAAATGTTTAGCAAATTTTGCAACAATGTTTTTCAAAAATTTTAATCTAAATGCTCAGTAAGCTAGATTATTTATTTACATAAATTCAATATACGAATTAACGCTTTGTAAGAGGATGTTTAAGACGAGTGCGACCAATATTACCGACATTGTTGTAAAATTGTTGTTTTTTTTATTTTTCAATAAGAGTAAACACGAGTTGTTCACTAATTTTTATATCATACAATTTTCTTATTTTTATAAATAATTTACAAACTTGAAATGCAATAATTGATAATAAAATGCGATCATATTTAGTGACCGCGTTTTTGAGGCAGGATCGGCAGATTTTAAATTTGCAGAAAAACGCGGTCACTACTTGTGATCGCATTTCACAATTGATTGTCTTGGTATTTGTTGCAAAATAATCTGAAAAGATGATTTGTTTGGTTATTGTCGTCAATATTTGTACCATTTTTTTGAGAAATTTACGAAACATTAGTTTTCCCGCCAAAAACAGGATTTGAACTTCACCATAAGCTTTAACATATCTTAAAGTTGTGACAAGTTCATTTTAATATGAGCATCTTGATATAAATATATTTGTAAACTTATTTTACTTGAATGTAGTTACTTTGCTGTAGTGAAAATAGCAACCACAAGGGCGGGCATCGGGATAATGGGTTTGTAACGCTTTTTTCATGGCTTCTTCGAAATCAGTCATAAAATAATTTGGCTGGAGAGCTGGGGCTATTGATTTTAATTTCTCGAATACCGACAAGTACGCCAACTCAGTTTTTCGGGTCATAAAAGAATACATAATCGGAAAAGCCTTCATTTCGAAAATAATTAAACAATAAAAATTTAGTAAAAATGAAACCAATTTTTTGGGTATTTTTTTTTTTTTTTACTTTGCAACAAGAAAAATTAATTATCACCTTGCCCATGTAAGATACCATTACTGTCAGAAGTTGGCATTTGCTAAATTTTTTCGGAAGAACGGCAAAAGTTGCATCAGCAAACAAATATTCCGAGTGTGCCGTAATTTCATTAATAAGATTTTGATCATAAAATATCAAAGCAGTGGAATGAAAATTTTCCAATAACTCCGCCGTTAATGTCCCATAAGCATGATTGAGCAAATGTTGCCATTGACCTTCTCGTAATACCGAATAATACTCTGTCAGATTTTTTGGATTTTTTGTAGGATTTTTTCCGATTCCTTCACTCTTCCATCGACTCAAAGTCCTTTTTTTCTGTTGGAATGGTACTTCAACAGCAGCATTAACAAATCTTAAATGAAAATAAAATAAATGTTTCAATAAACTATAAATATTGTTCTGTGTATGTTTATTGTTCGTTTGATTGTTATTCGCTGTTTGGTTTTTGTTTATGTGTGTATCTATTCGTTTGTACTTTTTTTCATTTTGAATTATTATATTTTCATGAATTTAAATTTGTTTCATTTTTTTTTATTTTACTTTCTTGGTTGTTGCTTTTTTATTTATTTGTTTGAGTTGTGTTACTTGATGTTTTTTATAAGTTGATTCCTGGTTTGTGATACTAACGCTTTCCTAGTTTGGCTATAATTTTCAAATAACCCGCCGATTCCGGTACTCATGCGTTGGTAGAGCGTTTTTTCAAATTCTTGTTTTTCTTTTGCATGCTCTTGTCGCGGGCATGTATGCTCTTTTTTTAACACAAATTGTTTATTGTTATAATAAAAGTTGCCACTTCCTCGACAAGTTTTCCCTCGGTACTTTACGCAAACTAGTTCACTGTTGTAAATATTTCATTGTAAAAAATATTTTCTTTAAATAAAGTGTATATAATAATAACTTACTCGTGAGTCGCGGTTTTTCTTTTCAAACAATACTTATGCCCGTCAAAAATTTTCTCATTGATACCTTTTCCATGATTTGGTATCCCAACATTCATTAACATAAGTGGTACCAATACAAAGACACTGAACCAAACCATTTTTGAAAAATCAATAAATACAAAAAACACACTCAAAATTGAATGATTATATATGCTGTTTTTGCGGAACAATTCGGTTAAATACAAATGTTAAACCAATGTGCGTCACAACTAGCAACTGCTTTTTAGGCTGACAATTGTCGTCTTAGTTACAATAACAAACAGTCATGTATCAAAATTTGAAATTTTAATTTTTAAAAAATAGAATTGGTATATTTGGTAATATTTGAAGCGATGTACAAGCTGCATCTCGTGTAATTATACAGAGAAAGAAATTCTTTCTCTGTATGAAATTCAAGGATACATTGCTGCGACCATCCGCAACGAATAAACGATCGAAGCATTTTCCAATCATTTAGGTAAGATGTTAACTACGAGGAAGTTTAAAAAAAACTATGGGTCATGAATAGAGAATTTTCTAAGAACAGTTAAACACCTATTCTTTTATTGAACAAATCGTTATTTTATTCTTACTTTTTTTAGATGAATACAACATTTCTTATCAAGATGAAGATGCTCCTAAGCAGAAGATTTTTGTACATAAGGAAGACACAACAGTCTGAGTAATAAAAGTATCTTAAGTATAATGCAGATCTTTCTTATACCTATTTAGCATACATATTCTAACGCATGATGAATGTTGTTACAATACACACAGATAATGCTAATATATAAATATATTTTTCTAACAATAATGAGATTCATATTTGACGAGTACAAAATATAATTTATAGTTTATCATTTAGAATCTTGATGGTTTTTTTTATATAGTTTGTTAATTGTTATTTTTACGAAAATATTAATTTTTTCAACACAAATAAATTACGAATTTAATGAAACTTCACACATATCTCGTTGGGTGTACAGAATTTCAAATCCAAAAAGAATCCTTACGT
Organism: Trissolcus basalis; assembly: GCA_025266255.1. Lineage (NCBI taxonomy): Eukaryota > Metazoa > Arthropoda > Insecta > Hymenoptera > Scelionidae > Trissolcus > Trissolcus basalis. Next base: position 67,384 of record JAAMPD010000559.1, on the reverse strand, counting down.
TCTAACGTAATATTGATACAAATATACCAATATCTTACAACTTGTTGCATTATGTATAAGAGAAGAAAAAGTTTCTACAAAGTACACGTATTTCAAATAAATTAATCAAAAATATTAGTTACAAAACAAGAATGTACTTTCATTCATAAATTTTAACGAAAAGAACATGGAAATAACATCCACAAAATTAACATGTACAAAAAATTATGTGACATTGAAATTTGTAACTGCAAAAATCATATGGTTCTGAGCAATATTGGAACAAACCGACCATGAAATTTGAAAACAAAAGATCGTACGACCAGCCCGGTAAAACATATAGAAATTCAAATGTCGCAAGGTATTTCGCATACCGTTTCATCGTATAATGTTTGGTGATAAAAGAAACGCATTTGCATCGCTCACAAAAGTTATTACAAAGTAGAAACTTTTTTGCGCTGCGCTTAACTTTAACATAAACTTAAAACCACTTTCTCTTGGTGTTTCGCTTGAGCTTCGCTTCGGCTTCGTCCACATCCTTGTCAGCGTCCTTCTTCTGACTTTTCTTCAGTTTTCGCTCCCTCAACTTTTCCTTCAGTTTGTTTTTCTTCTTGGGCAAGTTTACCGTTTCGTTGTTATTACCAACAATCCCACCTTTGTTTTTTGCTACAGTCAATCAAAAAAGCGATTAATTTGATGCGAACATATTCCGCCTCCATTTAATGTAATAACCGTCTAACAAAATATAAAAAAATAATAAAAAATGTAAGGAAAGTGAAAAACAAAACTTAAAATTACCTGCATACAGTCCCATTTGTGTATGAATGCTACGATCCTCTTCGACTTCTCTTTTACGATCCATTTCGAGACACTCGACAATTTCATTTCTTCGCTCCACTATCTCCACCAGTCTACAAAGAAATGTAAAATATTATTATGTTCGAATAAAAAAAAAGCACACTGGACTGAATGACATGATTTCAAGAAAATTGCATAGTACACCACGTACCTTTGTATTAGAGCCTCTTCCCTCTGTTTGTCGAAATCAGTCTTTGTAGCTTCTGGTTGGCACATCAAACAGCGAATCTGGTACTCTATGTCCGCATGCTCTTCCTCAAGTCTATATTGTCGACGAAGAAGCATGAGTTCAGCTTGTCTCCTGAAAAGTTCGTTCTTCTCATTGACAAGGGTAAATAATTCCATGACCAGATCCTCTACGTCCACTCCCAAACTCGCATCTAAAAATGCACAATATTGTTAGTAACAAAAGTCTTCCATGCCGATGATGAAAAATTATCACAAACATAAAACAAATGTAGAAACTATAAGAAGTATACGAAACTATAAGATTGCAAGAACTTTAAGAACTATAAGAACTTTTATGACTGTTACACAAATGTTATTTCATATAGCGATGAATTAGTTGGAACGTTAGGTTTGATTTCAATCGTTATGTCTAATGAGACTTGTTAAAAAATGCACGGTAAAACATTATGAACGAAACACCGCGTTATAATTACGATTTATTGATTGATGGCAAAGTGAGATAGCTACCTTCGGTGAGAACTTGAGATTCGCACTTCTCTCGGATGATTTGTTCCAATCGTACACCCTGTTTTTCCAGACCTTGTTGCTGCAACTCGATTTCATCCAACTCGAATTTCAAGTCCTTGATGGATATCACTTTTATCTGCAAATAAAAGTGTTGATTAGAGTGTTGAATTTCGTTGGTAGTTGATAACTTTCATTATATGAAACCCGAGAGGATGAACGATTTGGAATGCCATTCAATCAACGATTTATCATTCTTTCAAGAAACAATAAATGTTTTGAATTTAACCCTACACTTGCTGTGCAAAGTAAAATTACGTCACCAGTCGGTGCAATTTTTTTCATCTCGTATTTTTGTAGATTTAAAAGTTTAAAACAGTGTTAATTTATATGCTAATTAAATATATACTTCTTCATTTAAAAATCAATAGAAAACAACCCGAAGCAGAAAATTGTGAGAAAAGAACCACGTGTGCAACTACTTTCTGTTTAAAGTTACGTTCTTAAAAACATATAAAAAATAAATTTGTTAATGAATATTGGAAACGAATAGTTACAAATTCAAAAACCATTGAAGTTTGTGATTAAATTTACAAGTCTGCGTGTGTTCACCTTGAATATGTCTGTACAAACATTCAATTTAATAGCTAGTTGCTTTTAAAATAAGACAGTTAATGTCGTTTTAGTTTATGGTTTCTTTTATGATAATGCGTTGTTTGCGCCAAAAGTTCTTTTAGGTACACTCTTTGTGGTATACTGAAGGTAATTCAAGCAAAAAATAACGGCACAAAAAAAACTAAAAATGCGATGATTTTTAAGGTAAAAAATATAATACAATGATTTGGCTAGTAATTACTCAAGTGAAAAAAGATCCCAGATGGAATGAAAAAATACAAAAACAAGTTATTTGGAAATGAAAATTAAATTAAATTTCATTCTAATGAACAGCAATGACTAATAAATAATTGATTGTAAAACCAGTGATCTGTGAACACATTTTTTCATGTCAAATTAATGTTTCATTTTTGTCATCAATGAGTGATAACATAATTACGCTCTTAATTATTGGCAATAGGCTTTCCACAATAATTTATTATACCAGTTTGGATGTTTAAATAAAAAATCGTGTTATTAGTAAAAAATATACGGTAATGAACGTAGTTAAGGTGTGTTATTTATTTCATGAATTTCGCCTCTCTATTTTCTAATTCCTCGGGGAAGGCTTTTTTTTTACTCAGCTAATTATAAAGTAAATCTGCTCACTTTTCTTCTGTGCGGGGTGGGACGAGGTGGAGCCGGGCCCTTTTTCCGCTTCCATTTTCCTTCGACGCTTTTATCAGGAAAACTGATAGGAGGTTGCTCGACGGACATCAAACTTTGCCGATTTCTGTTCGCCTCATCTTTACTCAATTTCTCGTCGGTCCATGAATGCGGTTTTGACACCGGGCTCTTATCGGCAATGACTTTGGCGGAAGACTCATCGATATCGGATGGCGCGATTCGTTTCACACTTTGGGGGGTACTTGCAGACACCGGCGGGGGAGGTGCCGGTTTTGTTTTCCTTGCCCTGGGCGTTGTACTTGTTGAGCCACTCTACAATTAATGTTTACAATCAATTAAATTAATTGACTCGAACTCGCCGAGCGGCTAATGCAATTATAAACATAATTGTATTCCATCTTTTTCAATTAAAATTCTTGTAACAATTATTATCAATTAGAAAGTATCAAAAAATGGACACACGTTTTTCTTTTTGATTCTCAACGATAAATAATTTAATTTCGTTTAATTAGTCACTTGTGACACTTTGAGAAAAAAGTCAAACACGTTTGATTGTTCGTGTTTTCTTGCGAACGATAAATGATTCGATTTGAATATAATGAGCATTGAAACAAGAATTTAATTATAACTTTTGCGATACATACAACATTCAAGTTAGAAGAATTGAACGACAAAGTTGACGTTGCAGACTGATTAGCATTCTGTTGGTTTTTATTGGGAGTAGGTGGCTGCGGAGCTGGCTTTTTCTTGCGGTAACTTCCACCGGGTGTGGTCGACGTGGTCGCCGATCCGGAACTGGTTATGGACGTATTAGAAGCATAAATACTACTGCGATCCAACCCTAATTTCTGCGACAAGCTTGCTTCCTGGGTTTGTCTGCAAAAAGTAAAGCAAAAATGCGCTTAATAATACGGTACTCTGCAATCTCTGTTTCGCTCCCTTCGCCTTTTCCAACATTATTTTCGTAACGGGGAATTCGCCGTAAATTCGACATAAAATTTATTAAAGAAATAAAGAACCGCAAAAACTTATTAGAAAACTTTAATGAAATTCAGAACGAATGTTTGTTTTTAAATAAATAAAATGTGTGAAACGATCCGCTACTTTTTATTTCGGACGTTGAATTCGAGCGCAATTTACCGTGTAGCATATGTGTCAGCGGTTGCGAATAAAGCACAAGAACGGGATCTGAGTATATTAATATAATTAGAAAATACGTGACTCTAATAATATTATGACCATAAGGATAATAACGACTTCACCATATTAACTGTTTTATGCATGCATTACTGCAACTTGCATCGTTAAGAAATAGTCATACAAAATTGCGCCGCAGAAAATAAATTCAGAGATAATGTTGTCCCATATATCATCTACAATTATTATTAAACATAATTGATTTTTTAACAAAAAACAGCATGTTTATCGTCCATTTTTGACCTTTAGCTGGATTCCACTCCGAGGCGTAACATTTTCATGGGATTCAAATATAATATCCAGTTATACGCGTTCATAATCAGCAAATAAAATCGACCTCGCACGTATGTGAAGTTATGAAATTAATAACAACAAAAATTGTAACAGGACAAAATACTGACTTGACTGTTCTAGGTCTTGGAACAGGAGTGACTTTTTCCTTGTCCTCCTCTTCACTTTCTGGCTCTTCTTCGTCGCTCCAAAAAGGATTCAAATTAATCTTTGGCGCTTCGAGTTTTCTTTTAGTCGGTGTCTCCGGTAAGTTTCTCGCAGCAGGTTTTGGCTTTTCCGTTTCGCCAAAAGGGTTTTGTTCATCTTCATCATCATCGTTAAAGGGATTCAAATCTTCCGGGTACTCTTCCAATTTATTCTCGTGTTTAACATTTGAATCCTCCCGATTCTCCAAGGAAAGTGGTTCTTGAGAAAGCCTTGACAAATCTGAGGGTTCGATTGGACGGTTCGCCGTCGACGGCAGTTGTTGCTGGTTCGGTGCGGTTGTCGGACCCTCGAACATCTTGAGCCTCTGTTGCACGAAAGACAAGGGTCTGTCTTCTTGCGTGTCTTTGGTATTGTCTTTATCCTCTATCTCCTTATTTTCTAGGTCATGGGAGGAAATGGCAGTTGGGTGCTGATTGTCTTTTCCCTTATCATCTACGCTCTCTAAGGCACTCCTATTTACATCGTCCTGGGGACACGGACCCGAGGACACAGACTTCTCGTCCTGATCCTCCTCTAGTGACAACTTTTCCGATACCTCTGATATTTCCGATTTCTCCGACTTTTCTGACTTTTCTGATTTTTCATCTTCATCTCTATTATCGGATTCTTCGTCACTAATTTCATCTTCTGCTGGCCCATCTACAACGGAAAGTTCCTCATCTTCGTCCGGGGGCAGGTCGTCTGCCAAATAGTCCAGTCTGAGTCTCTGGGTGGCAACCTGAATTTGAGCCAGGCTTGCGTTCCTGCCAAGAGACGACTTTTCTTCGTCGCTCAAGGGCACATCCAGATTCGCCGGGAAGATGGCACGATTGTCACTCGACGTCCCTGCCGCTTGGCTGGACTGGTAAATTTCATCCGGACAGGTCTCGCAACAAAACTCTCCTCCTTCCGTTTCGTAGTAGTTGCCGGGTGTTAGCTGGTTGTGGCAACGGGCACAACGGAAGCATGTACGGTGGTACGGACTCCTGGCGATAACTAGCTTTTCCGCTAGAAACACCGGCAGTCCGCACACGGTACATGGTTCCCTCCGCATCCCCTGACGTAAAGACACCTACGAACAAGAAGAAACAGTTGATTAAAATTTTGTTAAAAAATTGTTAACGGCTGTTTGAGTTACAATTTTAGTTGTACAAAAGTTACAAAGGCTTATTAACAAGCATTTTCAAACTGGTAGTACAATATTTACATGGGAGAACAATTAAAAGATTTTTTCATCAAACTTTTTATCAAGTTCCAATGAGTTTTGTGTAGTTGAAAGATTTGATAACAAACAGGATGAATGATTGTGTAAAAATGATATGTAGCACGGGGAGAAAAACTAGTTTAAATTTCAGACAAGATTCAGCGCACCGGCGAACAAAAAAAAATATTAATTGTTTAATGGATGTTAGCGCACTTTGTTTTCGCACAAACAAAAGTAATTTTAAACTATAGTCGATAATGCAATCCCGTTGCTGAAGCAGCATCATGGTTTTTGCAAGGTTTTCATAACAAAGTTATGTTCGCGAGATTTTTAACTCTCATTTGCACCTGTTTTCTAGCTTTCATCTTGCTGTTTTGAGTTCACCAAACAAAGTCACCGGAGAATCGTAATTTCACGCCGTTCCTCGGCACAATTGTTCGCGAATCTGCGAACATTTAATCAACGCTTAGCACGGAAACGGTTTTAATAGTTAGAATTTTTGTTTTCCATTCAGAACTCTCTGAACGTTACGAACACTTAACTGATCAATAAAAAAAAGTGGACAGTATTTTTAGCTGCGAATGGTTATTCAGCTTGACCACGACGATCACGTGTCCTTGTTCCGGACAGGTGGCAATGAAAAATTTGCCCTGCTTGATTGCACGTTAAATCAATTGCGCACAAGTGATACAAGCATTCCATAAAACGTATAAACACGAGGACTGCATTTTTTGTTCAATATAAAAAGCTGTGTCAACTTGTCACAGATTAATGATCGTATCCGTCGAAAACAAAATAAATAAATATGCATTATATGTACTCTTATTATCTTTGGATTGTCACTTAACACGCCAATGTTAAGTTATGAACATCGTTGTCTGTAGAGAAAAGTCAATTGCAATTCTACTTAAGAATATAAATTGGCGAAATAATAAGATTCAATTTTAAAATTCAAATGAAAAATCTTGTTTTCAAAATTGTCCGACCAAATTCAATAGATGCTTTTGCCATTTTGAATTCGCATACATGAATGTCAAAAGCTCGGTCCCGTTATTTGATTAATCCTTTTCGATAGAAAAAAAAAGAAGAAGTTTTTGTCCGCGTCCAACTTCGCGATGACTTTATCAAAATTATGATAAACTGATTACCAAGCGAACGAGCGAAACAAGTTTAATCAAATATTGATGGTGCATTTGAATATTTGCAAATGCGCCAAGATTTGCATCAAGTCGATGCCGGGATTCGGAAAAATTGGTCAAACCCGAGGCGTTTAACGATGGCAAAACTTTTGCACGCTAAATTGGACTTCGATAAGCTATCGCTGGGACGGTGGGCAAAAGCGGACGAGAATTCAGCCTTATCGTCACGCAGCTGAGTCTATTTGGAGTCGCTTGCCGGAAGCTATTTTTCATGCGAATTAGCCATTAGGCCGTTCCACGATAAAAAGACCGGTAGTCCCATTTTGCGACGCTTCTTCCGCTTCGCTTTATTATCAATCCTGTTGAATGCAATGTTTATGAAACTTCGCGAAACAAAAAAATTCAAACTCGATTTGTTCTTTTTTTTCACGATTTTCAACTCTTATTCGTTACCACTTTTTTTTCCAATTATGTAGTTTCAGATAATTTTCTATATGTTCAATGAAAGCAGGTAGGTTTTGTTTTGAAAAATTAATACAGTTGGAGTTTTGTTGTTTCGAAGGTGGAGAAAAGTTGGGATGAAATCGTAATTACTATTATGTTTGAGATCAAAAGTTAAGAACGAAACGAATCTGTTTTTCTAATTCTATGATCATCGAAGAATTCGTTTTCTTCTCGTGAACTCGTTGAAAGCGCTTGAGCGCGTCAAATCGATCAACCGATCGTGGCCGTGCCGTTCATTAGATGAGCTTCGCGATGTCGAGAGTGAGTGAGAAAGAGAGAGGTCAGTGTATTTGATTTTCACAGTCAATTGAACACCACTTCGTTGATCCGTGACAAAAATTATGAGCGAGGCGATTTATTAACATTCGAAGATTCAATCTGTCCGGCAATGACTCTACGCTATACATCAAGTTCCTCCATCAATTTTCGTGCAACACATCAATTTTGCTGGTTACGGTTAAACATTGTTAGTTACATTGCTTTGATTCAAAACGGAATCATTTGCACTGATCAATCGTGCACATTCCAAAATAGAACCGGACAGAGGGCCTTGATTTGAATTCACACTGAGTTGATTGGTGCAATTTTGGCTCGTAATTTGATAACGATTTTTAACAACATTTTACCGTGCATGAAAAATTTATACCAACAAAAAAGTTCCGTCGAGTGGAAAATGTCGAACAAAATATATATTGTACAAGGAACCCCAAATACCTCTTTATATTTGAAGTCGTACGGTTCAGCTCCATTTGGTTTGCTTTGACAAGTCACGTGAATAACGCTCAATTTAATCGAACCATTTTCGTTAAACGATTATGACAATTTATATATACGATAGACATGCTATTGACAATACGCATTCTGTCAGATGTAACATCGACACTGTTAATAGTCCACTAAATACAAAGAAGGCAAAATTTCAATAACTGTGTCATGTAATCGCATAACTTAACCACTGTCATTCAGTAACGCCATATTAGCAACAATTAATAACGCTCTTACTGTATCTTATCGCTACGAGTTGAAATGACGTACAAACAATTTCGCAAGTCTGCACATTGGTCCATAATCTCGAATGTTTTTGATAACGTCAGATAAAACCGTCTTGTAATTGAATTTTAATTAATTTATATTCATCCAATTAACGAATTATCAACCGGTTAAATTATTCATTGTATTTTCTATTTTTTTTAAATTTCTAATATTAGAAAATATCGCGCTGAAATATTACTCTCTCGTTCCAAATAACTATTTTCCATGCAGCGTGACGCGCAATCTATTTTTGATAGAAAAATTCATATCATATAGTAATAACAACCATCGCAAATTGCAACAGTAGGCATTAAATTTGCTCAAATGACACTTGGCAAATATCGCTCGCAAGGGGTGGGGGAAAAAGTAGTTCTATAAGTTGTAAAGTACTGTAATTTTGTTCTTCTTCAAATTCATCTTCTCGCAGCATGCAGTGGTGATGCTTCTGAATCAAAATATGCATGCAATGAGTTAGAAATTGCTGCACGGTAACTCTGAAATGGACAATCAAAGTGGTTTCACCTCTTTCCCCCCCCCACCCTGCTTTTTCTTACCCGATTAATGTGCGCTTGTGATTTTCTCCACAGGTCGTTAAAGGAAAAAAGTGAAGCGAGGGACACCAATCACCGATTGTCTCGACGGGCTGGCGACGAATCATCGGTCACGTTGCGACTAACATATGGAAAGCTGAAATTCAGGATTCAACTAGGGGCGATTGACCGGACGCTAATTAGCCGTGCGATGCGCACGCGTACAGCCGCGTGCTAGCTACTAGCTTATAAATAGCGCGCAACGCGCTATCGCGCTCTTCTTTCTCGCCCGAAAACGGGGACAGTCGGTGTCATTACCGGCCGGTCAATGCGCCCTCTACATTTTTCATGATTTCGCTTGGAAACACGCGATTCAAATTCTGCACACTGTCAACAACTTTTGTTATTCAGAAAAAAATTTTTTCGCTGGTATCCAACTTTTTATTTTTTTCAAATAGAAAACAGTTAGGATAATTGTGACAAGATATCATAGCGAAATATTATCATTAGAAAAAATTTAAATTTTTTATAAAAATTTGAATTATAAAAATTAATCAAATTTAAAGATTGGAATAATTAAAAATGAAAAACAAAATTGTAACGAATGTTTAAAATCAATTTTAATATTTTTTTTTACTTTACGTGTCACAATTGCTTCGATTGTTTATTTATGCGATTAAAAAAGTCGTTGAAAAAATAATGTCATTATTTTTTAATGGTATCGATTAACTAACAGAAAATAATTTACATCGACATAATCTTGTGCTTGGAGCTCTCTTTGTATATATTTTCTAAGACTTCAGAACATCAACCGGTCAAACTAATAGACTTTTAGTCCGATTAAAGCAACAGGAAGTCATAACTCGAGTCATAACGATGTCGCGTAGACTAATGAGTTTAAATCATAATTTGTCAGATATTAGCACGTCAATCGGTACAGTTAAATCCGCCCGAGTAAAAACAGACGCATTATGTTATTTTTTATTCAGCCGTAATTTTTTGTTCGTCTTTTTCAAAGTTCATTCTTTTTTTTTTTTCCTACTTGACATGCAAAATTACAAGTCGACAAATGTTAAACATTCATTCATCATCTTGCTAAAAATGTTTTCTGACAATTTCAAAAACAAAAATACACAACATTTCACTACCACAATTTTTATTTTCTCTAAACGAATGCGTATTTTGCAAAAATTTCAGAATTTCTCATGTTTATGATAATTACGCATAAAAAATGTCTCGCTAGATGAACATATTTAACCGAATGGACAAGTTGAAAAAGAGAAATCCCTCATAAAAAACTGTGCATTTATATAGTCAAAAAAGAAATAAATAAATCTGAATAGTCGAATTTTTATATGAATCGCATTTTTTGCTTCTGACGTTTGACGTTATTTTTTTCGTTCAATTCGTGTGTTTTCCAGGGGGAAAATGCGGATGCATCTATGAATCTCGGGAATCGCGGAGTACTCAATTTGATTTTCTTCGGCTTTTTGGTCGCACGGCCCGTTTTGTTATTCCGAGTTCGTTTCGACGACGTGATAAGTGATAAAATTATGCGCTACGTGACTGTCGGCTATGCACTCTCAATACGCGCTTCAGCGTCCTATTGTCCGCTTCGAACTCACAAATTCATGCCCAGTTTACAACTACGGATGAGCCCGGAATAAAATTCCGTTTCATTAACGAAAACTGCTGTTCTTCGTGGCCTTAATTCTTAACCTCACATCTGATTGATTTTTCAGTCGCCACACCTTTTTCAAGGCTCGCACAGATTTCGTCGTCCGTTTTACTTTTACCAAGGAAATTCGAACAAAAATATTTTTCCAGTGGAAAATTCATTGGAACAAAATATAACTCAAAAAAAGAAGTGCAAACATTTTACCTCTCGGACGACGCATGTGGTGACGTAATTATATAATTTGACCCATATTTTAGTTTAGTATGGCATTTATGCAAATGAGCACGCGAGCTACGGTATGTAAATATTTTTTTTGATTGAATAACGCGAAAAAGACCGGGGGGTCGGGGGCAAGTTAAAAATTTATGGCCAGTTGGCGATGACGTTTATTGCTTTTGAGAATATTGAATGTCACTTTTTGTGTTTTTATTACCCGCGATAACGTGTACCAGCATCGGAGCACTTGACCCGACTTTATCGGGATTAACGAAAAAAAAAGTTAATCCGCCGGTCGATCAATTACTTAATGATCCATTTCAAATTGGCTGACTAATTTCGTGCGTCCCGCAGCTTGATTCTCTGTTTTCTTGTATTAAACTTCAATAAAATGCAAATGAACGTGGTTGCAAGATTTGGCGAATTGCGAGTCACGAGGCGCAATTTACACTGAAAATGTTCGGCCTTTTCTATCTTTGAAATTTATGTTTAATAATTACACGTGTTCGCGAGAGAAAATGAATATTTATGAGACAATTTTTTGAGATACTTCGAGATTGCTAAACAGGAAATATTATTCAATCACATTATACTTTATTTTTTTTTGACACTTTGTAATAATAGTTCATAAAGTATGATCTCCGGTGCTAAATCGCGAAACGAGAAAGGTGAAATTCTTAATAGCCAAGATTATTTGAGAAGATTTATTTTAATTTTGAGCTGGTGTGCATATAATTGGGAAAAAATAAAAGTAAATATTTACAGTGCGAGAGTGTGCGAATAATAGCTGATGATAAATGAACAGCAAACGTTCTTTTCTTATGAATCGCTGTCATATTTTGGCATTACAAAAGGTTTATGCAAAATTTATTATGGCGGTGTGATAGTAATGTGCCCGAACGAAAATTGCAGAATAAATTCCCTTCTGATTTTATATTCAAATATCGCGCTCAATTATGTTGCAATCTGCACTTACAAAGTTAACGAACAAAACATAGTGGTCTCGCAAAATTGATACATTTTATATTGTATCTGAAATTCAAAAGAAAGTTGTTATGCAAACAAATTGTACTACAATTTTCAATGCAAATAATGATTGCATATAATAAAGTGAAAAAAAAACATAAAAAAAGTAAACAAACCGGTGGTTTATGATATAATAACTAAAAATTAACGAAGGTTTTATAATCAATAATTTGAGCATAAAAGGTGGTACACGTTTTATATAGACACCCAAGTAAAAGATTCAGTAAGCCGAAATTGAATGTTCCCATAACTTTTAGGGGCAAGACGAATTGAAATCATAAAGATGCAGGTGCGAACAAAACTGATACGAAGAAGCTGTTCGACGCGGTAGTGAGTCAATATAAAAAAGTGTGGCGAGAGATAAAAAAAGAATGCAAACAAGAATAATGTATCCCAATGTCGGTGTTTCGACAAAGTGCAAACAAATTGCGAACACAGTTTGTCACGTAAGCGGTTCTCGTTTTCCGTAATGAAATCAAGCAAAGCCTACTGGCCCGCTTTTGATTCCTTCTCAAGCGGGTTTGACGCACAATTTATTGCGCTGACCCGATTCGCGTCCCTCTCGATTTCTCATTCACATCTTATCTATTTCACTTTCAAAAGCCGTGTTATCAATACACTTGTTGTATCTTTCCAACCTTTCTTCGAGACTCTTTGAAGTTCCCAACTGAACTTTGATTATCATTTTTTATCAAAGTTGCATTATAATAATGCATTTATTTCAATTCAATCGCTCGCTGGATTGAAATAAATAAAATATACAATTACAAAAATGATAGAAAAACAGTTTTAAATCTTGATGAATTTTATTTTGTGTTTGATCAACTGTCAAAAATATTGTTCGAAAAGAAATTTCTTGTAATGGGTTTTCACGCAATTAACCTGCCTCTTTTGCGTCAAACGCACGCTTGACTTTTCATTTCAAATGTCAATGAACGCTCACCATTGTTCTCCAACGTTACATCGTGGCGAATATGATAGTCGCGATTATGCTATAATGAGCCAATCAGGAAATTAACGTGCACGCGCGTCATAAATTTCCCGAACAATCGACATTTGCGCAACGCTTCTTTATACGCGAATCACTTGAGAAATTGTTCTCAAATGTGCGCTGCACCAGAGTGTGTGATTCAGAATATAACTATCATTTGTAGAAAATAGAATTCGAGAAAGTTTGATAAACGTTTTTTACGAACGCATCATAATGCTTACTTAACCAAGTTCTATTTACTATTGAGTTTAAATCTTGATTGTATAATTCATTCGCAACAATTATATATATTTACTCTTATTCGTGAATTTTCCGACCAAAAAAAAAAAAACAGTCATATATTAATCTGATTAGCCTGAATACGCGATTCTTATCAAAATTTCATCTTCCAAAAGATATGACCGTTTTATTCTGCAAATATTTCATGCATTGGCTACGCTTTTATGCGGCACGTAAAGTCGTAATAAATGTATATCATCTTTATAACCGGGCGGGGGCTCTCGATGCCGCACAGCCAAAAAATCAAATGTATTCAATCGACCGTAAAGCAAACATAAAATTAATTGACAATAAAAAAACAGCCAACACGTATCGACGGTTTTCCGGTTGTGATGTACGCCGTAAGAATGTTTCACCGAATGGTAATTGTTCAATAACAATGCACGCGGATCGTGCATTGTTCAACGGCACGAAAGCCGAAATAACATTATAAAACACGGTTTGTCGTACACGAGAGGGACGTGATGAAAAAAAAATATTTTTCCGGTTCAAGCGGTGTCAAAGGTGCGCTGCACTTTGTCGTGTGCACTTTCTTGATTTGAATGTATGCAATTTCGCGCGACTCTCTACACTTTACACTCGGAAGACCACTACGTTGTTAAATTTCAGCGCCGTCGGTTCGCGCATTTTTGTTCATTTTCCACGAAATGCCGCCGCATGTCACTCGCTTTGACAATTACTCCGCGTACAGATGTATTACAACCGGTCACTGCTTGTCAAAGCATTTTCGTTTTTTCAGTTTTACAACAATTTTCAATATCACAAAATTATAATCTTGTTACACGCCAACGTTTTTGCAGTCTCGGTTTCAATTTTACGACAGGGGGGCTAAGGTTACACTTTTTGATAGCTTTGAATTTTCAGATTTGACAAAAGTTACGGTTATTCATGCGGTCATTACCGGTATCAGCCTCGAACCGGTTTTATTTCGATTTCAATATTGAAAATAAAATTTTGTTACCACAAAATCTGTTTTCATTCAATTTTAATATTCACTTGAAAACAGAACGAAATGGTATCCCGTATTGACACGAAAAGTTCTAGTTCAAAGATCCATTACCAAAGGTAAATTGCATTTTGGTTCCATTTCTACATTCTGTTGAATCAAAAAACTTTTGTCTCGTGCATAAGAACCGTTGAACGATTTTCAAATAATTAATCATTCATCGGAATGATTAAATGACTAATTCAGCACATTCGAACGAAAAATTGCACATTTGTCTGTTTCATATGAGCTGGCACTTGAAAACCATCATCGAATTGCAAGTGTTCTCGAGCGACTATATGCACTTTGAGGAAGAGACATATCGATCGTTGCATGATCGAACCTCTCTTCGCGTCGACCGTTTTATGCAAGAGGCCTCCTCAAGCCGAGAGGAGTACACATCGTGGTTAGCACCTCGCGAGAATACCTCGGAATGCGCATTTGCGCGCGTTTTATGACGTGCATTCATATGTGCATCGGCTCATAAACAAACAACGTGTAATTGCTGCTTCAGGATTCTGTCATTTGATTCAATCGTATTCATTTGATCATACTCTACCACGGTAAAGCGCGCTATTTGTATTTACGTTCACGCATGAAAAAGTTGATATAAAAAAGTGATTTAGAAACATGACGAATCCCGTTTAATCCCTTCATTCCAATCACTGAGTTGGTGCTTTGCTTTCTCAAATCACAGTTCACATTTTTTTTTTTTTTTATAAAATAAAGAACAGTCACTCTGATAAATATATTTTTTGTTGGGAAGGATTTTAAGGGGTTTTTGTGTTCCTTAAATACATGATAAATTTAAAAGAGTTAATGAAAAAAAAAGTTAATTATAGGTTCTATCGTAAACCAAGAAACAGCAGCAAGCAAAAACATGCATATTGTATATTGAGGAACAAACGTGCTCTTTCAGACAGAAGCAAACGTGGAGCGAGACAGTGTCATTAATACGCAACGTGCGACGCCGGATGTTAATGAAAGCGTGCATGGGTCTGAGTTCGTGCGGTTCGGATGCGAAATTGAACGTGATTTGTACGAAAGTGTATGCAAACGAGCATCGGAGATTTGGTATAAAAAAATATTATCTGTGCCATGCACAATCACCATTTTATAAGCTTAACAATAACAACGAAGCAATTACCTTCTAGCAGAATATTTCAGGTTTATATTGCCCCATTAAGTCCAAGCTTTCCTCCTGGAGAACAAAAACAAACGTATAAGAGAGAGTTTACGTTTCCGTAACAAAAAGACAGCGCAATGAAAAGACATTACCAAAAATAAGACATGACATTCAAAATTTCGCAACATTCGCAATATGTTTATATATTTTTTTTCTTTGCAAAATTTCGATGTACATTGGCAATACAGTTTTTGTTCATCATAATAATTATAGTCGAGTGTTTTACTTCAATAATAGTCATGTAATAATTTCTGTTAACAAGCTTCAATTATGTCACTTAGATATTCTGGAAAAAACAGTATGCAGTTTGAAAAAAAGAGATCACACGATGCCACTACTACACAAACCTTGGCCATTTTTAAGCAAACATTTATTCTCATGGCTGACTTTTACAAAGAATCACAGACAAATTATATTAAAGCGGTATGAAAAATTAGTTAATTTAGAAAAATAAGTCAAGGTCAGGAGACAACAGTCAACCAGTTGTTTTCAACAAATAAAATACATCATGACGTTATTTCACATTTCAAGAACATCTTTTGATATATTTCGTTTTGTGAAAACCTTTTTTTATTCTTTCTAACCTCGACTTGATTTTGTAATATAAACTAACCTTTGATACTGCCTTAACCAAAAAGAAAAAATATCTACTTATATTACTTATAATTTAACACAAAATTAAATAAATTACAAATGTTTCTCTTAACTTATGCTTTTAGTATTTGATGATGGTAAGTTTAAAACGACCGAAATGTATACATGAGTACAGAATGTAAATACTCTCTGCAGGTTTAACTATTTAATCATTTTATTTGATTCCACAATCCAGAAACTTAATCGCTACGAGAGTCGCGTTTTCACTTAGATAATGCTGTGTGACTGACGACAGTTGATTAATAAATGCTGAACAGGCTTTCATGAAAAAGTACCACTGAAACCACGTTAATCTTCAAACCACGTTTTGCTAAATATTTAACCTTTTCCCCAATCAGGCGAACCTTGAAAAATGATTCATCGGACCCATTAATCACGTTTCCTAATTTCATAAATGCCGCTTGATCATTTAATTGAAATTAACTTTTCTTAATTTAATTTTTGATTGATCGAACGATTGATTAACAACAAGGGATTCGTATAATAAATTTTCCCATTTAACTAAATTATCGCGTTAATGATTTTGCAACTGCAACCAATCGATGCAGCTTGGTGGTCAAACGCGGCCATAGTTGATTAAACTGCATTATTCGAGTCCGCGCAAAATTGCGCATATCAAAATCACACCTAATTAGATTTCCCAGAAATGTGCCAGATATCGTTGTGTGAAACTTAGAGCTCAGCCGCAACAGATAACGCGATTCCACCCCCCCCCTCCCCCCATGAAAATAGTCGGATTTGTTACATTATTTACTTTGAAATATCTGCGATGTTTTGTTGCATTCTGCGGTTGTTCCGCTCGTACAGTCAAAACCATAATATACGAAAGATATCAGAGAGAGTTACATTAGCGTTAAGCGCTAATTAAACTACACACGTACACAGAAACGAAACCCGTTAAATCAACGAAAACTGTCTTGAATCATTCTTGTGTGAATTTTAACATTTCACTTGAATTGATGAGAGTCTTTTATGAAAATAAATATTCGTGTGTTTGTTTTGAATATAAATTTTCTTTATTTGAATTTTCAATGTGAATTCATTTTGCTTGCGTTGATTGCAAGTATAAATTTACACATGCGTGAGTAATATTTATACGTCAAGTGTAAAACGTGTTTGTTTAAATCAGTTCAACTCTCAGACAGCATATTATACTTTGTGTTTAGTTTCAACTTTGTTCGTTTTGTGATGTTGGATCCGAATAGATATCAAAAGTTGCAAAATTATACGAGACACCCCGAAACCAAGACTGGATAGTGAAATTCAACTTTGCTTTATCTGATCTGTTGAGCCTTACGAACTTTACCATAACTAACCTTAAAGGCTTAATTCCAGCCGAACTCGAAAACCTTTAATTAAATCCCAAATGTCTTTTTGAGTTTTAGAGTGAAACTATATGGTATAATGATTTGCATAGAAAGTGCTTAGTTAACCGACAGCTAATCACATTTTTTTGTGCATCCAAACAACCGTCACCCTGAATTTCGGGAAAAAATTTCCATGCACTGATGAGAATGAATGGAATTTTATTCGTACAATGAAAAACACACTTTGTGAAATCTCAACTTGAAAATTGTGCAGAAATTTCGTACAGTCCAATCTGAGAGGCCACTGTTTCAACTTGCAGCTTATCTTACTTTGTAAACTATTATTTGGGACAGAAGATTGGATGGAATTAAATGAAACCAGACAACATCTGTAAAGTTGATGAAAGATAAAACGTGGCGGAGCTGATTCAAGCGTGTCTTTCTCTAATCTTCCTCAGATGAGTTTTTTTTTTCGAAAAATCTCAATCAACTTTTATTAGATTTAATAATTCTCTGCTATTAAACCGAGATAGATATGAACTGAGCAGAAATAGGCTACATCATATTGATGGGCGGTTTTTGCAAGCAAAAAGTCTGCTGTCGAATGCCCGATAGATTGATGAACTGAAGACAAAAGAGGGCACTTGTTCGAATCGAAAATTGAAATTAATTATCAATCAATGAGAAATCGGGTTAAACGATTTCGCAAATGTTGTACAGGCAAAGAAATTGAATGATTAGTTCCGATTGGTTAGTTTGGGGCGATGCACTTTTTTTTTCTTCTAAGGAGCCAACATAATTCCGAAGACATCTGGAGATGAATGTCTTAATGACCGACCAATTTCTCCGGCTAATAAGACGAAACCATACAATGTGAGCCGGATACGCCATTACGGCATCGATTCGTTGTGCATAGTTGCGTATTATAAATTGAACTGCAATGGCACAGTTCGATAAAGACGCGAGTCTAGGTTGCTTATTAGCACTATCGTTCGAATTACAATGCCAGAACGAATCGCGCTCATAAAAACGGAGCCGTCGCTCGAGCTTCGTGATCCAAACACACTGCCGGCGTTGTAATAAGGATCGCGGAAGACCTAAACCGTTGCTCAAAAAATGCCGCTAATTAGTAATTAGTCGACGAGTTGCGAACCGCGTTCTTGTTTCCCTTCGTTTTTTTTTCGCCTCGACTTTCTCTCGTTCTTTTCGTTCCTTCGGTTTGTTTGCTCTTCTCGTCCTCTTGATTTTTTTTTTTTTTTTCAACAAAAAATGTTTTCCGTGTCAAGTGACGACGACAAACGAAAAGAAATCCTGACACAAGTTGGATTTGTCGCGCACTCCATCGGGTCATTAGAATATTTAATTTATAGTCGATGAAAATGGGGGAAAAAAGTCCTCCTCTTTTTTATTCCGTCTTTGTATGATGAAATTACGCTGGCAAATTTATGTCGTTAAGAATTTTAAATGAAGTCACACCAGAAGATGCAATTTTTCTATTTTTATTACCCTTTTTGCATTAAAGTAACACATTTAAACTTACAGAACAATTTCAGTCGAGTTGAAGAAAAAAAGGAGAGTAAAACCAGATATTCGTATGTCAATTTGCACAACGTCATACCGCAAAAGTGCAAAAAATAACGAGCTTGACTGTATTTGAATTGTGTACATTTCAAAATGCCAGGAATTTAAATAGTTTAAACAAATTAGTTTTTATCAAAGAATAACTTTTTTTTAATTTAGATAAATATTTTATGAGAATATATAAAAATTTCTCTAAATTTCTATTTTCTCTGATTTATTTATTAATAAAATTTTACAATCCTGCAAGCAATTATCAAATATATATTTTAATGATAAAACTAAAAGAGAAAATAATAAAATGAAAAAAATAAGACAATCTCCGACACTGACACACAAGCAACTTTAAAATGTAAATTGAAATGATAAGAATGCATGATAAAAATGACGGCACAATAAAGATGACTTGTGCCCGGTAATTGATTTCGTGGGCAAGTCGCGCGTCAATGCGCGATTAAACCGTCACGAGAGAAAGTTTTTTCAATGACTTAATGATTTCTTGCACTTGCCAATGAAAATAAAAATGAAATATAATGTCCGCGCGTACACAAGTGGGACTTTCGTTGTGTGTTCGAGGCTTTTTATTTGCCGCGATGCCGCGAATGTGTCGGGTGAAGAAAAAGTCTCGCTGAAATATGAGGAATGCTGTCGTAAGCGTTGCAGTTAGGGCGACTAATTAACTCGGTCGACTTGACAAAATGTTTGTTTGGTACCGCGTGCTGTCGATGTAAGGGACACACGATATTTCACAGTCTCTTGAATAATGCAACCGCTAATCTCAATTTCGCTTTTGAGTACGAAATATTAAACCGCCACACTCGCGTTACAGATTGCGAGATCGGAAACAGAATATGGGCCCGGCGAAAATTGTTACATATTATTCGACTGAGGTAATCAACGTAGCTCTTGCGCGAGAGTTATTTGATTGGAAACATTTTTCACCGTCGACTCAACGATTTTTTATCAGCAGCTCCTCGGTGGTGAAATTCCGAAATTTTGAACGAGCTGTAAGAAATTCCTCCTGAACGTGTCATAACAGGAATGATAAATTCATGGATTGTAAAGTCAACAACAAAAGAAAATGTCGTTTCTACATTCGGGTGTGTTCAAAAGACGTGACAAGATTCGTAAAAGTCGATGTCATTTATCATACGAGAAAAAGCTCATTTTTTTACATTCGCTATAACAAAACGCAAACCGGAGGAATCACGAGAATGATTGATCAATCTATTCGCTTCATCAAAATAAGTGAAATTATGCCGTTATCACGTTTGACGTTCGTCAGTTGCACGCCGATAGAAAATGATACTTTTCTTTTTTTTCTCTCTCTACATCCATCAATCATTTCCTAGCTTCAATTAAAACAAAATTATACGCGAAAAAGGAAAGCCTGCCGTTGTAATGATTATCTTATCACGTGCACTTGTGATGATTCTATCCGGTCGATCAAAAATAACAAAACAGAGAAAGTCTTCTGGTTTGATATTTACCGTAATTGGTGCAGAAAAAAAATTCCTGTCTTTCTGTTTCATTTTCATTTTTCGTTTTCTTTTTTTCTCCGTTTTCCTCTAATTGTTTTCGCGAACTTTCCCGGGTAAAACCAAATCACAATTGCGTTTCAAAATTTGACATGCACATGTCAATAAGACGTGGCAATTTTTGTTTCATGATTGCACAGCGTGGTTAGAGCGAGAGAAGCTGAGAAGAATGAATTGTATAATAATGTCTTTGGCAATTCACGAATAAGGATAGGCTGTCGAAGCTACACGCGGTGCTCTGGCTGCACAAACTGTTTTAAGGAGGGACATACACCTAGTTATTAATGGTTCAGAGTTTAATTGTAATGCAGAGACCGTCGCAACGAAGCTGTGATTATCCCCCGACATTTCGCCTCATTTCTTTATGTATTTGTGACCGCTTTGCATGTGAGACAGCATGTAGAAAGTGACACCGAAAATTTTCGAAGTCGCGCGGCATTAAGAAACACTTCGATTCAAATGATCCAAACGACCGCGCTAGATTCTTTAGAAACGTGAAATCGGTACAATGATTTATCAAATATGCTAATCCTCTGACAGGTATTTGGAACCGCATTGAATTATAACGTTCGTGATTATACGAAACGAAACTTGGAATTCGGTTCATTTGATCAATATTTTCCTATGTTTTTTATTTCTACATAAAGAAATTCGAAAACCGTTTTTAAAAATTAGATTGATAAAAATTGAGTTCGTTATGTTTTCAATTTTGTTCTCAAAAATTGCATCTACATTTTTGCAACCAAATATTTTCAATTGAGCTTTACAACTGTTCAAGCAATTCCAACTCTGTATACTTGCGATATGCAAAATGAACGTAAACTTGATACATGGAACGGAGTTCTCACAGGGTTTTTGTTAACAACTTTACAACGTTGCAATCAGCTTTCAAACTAAATTCAATATATGAACCAGTTACCTGAGAATATCCAGACGAATAAAATGTAATTTGACAAGTAATTTCATCAGTTGTTTTCTGTGAGCAATAATAATGAAACAAAATTAAATTTCACATTTCTAAATAGAGAAACAAATATAAATGAAAATTTTCAAATTAAACTAAAATTTCAGAGCACAGAATGAAAGGAAAAAGTTCGCGATTCAAATTTGGCTTGAAACTCAATTTAATATTCTCTGGCAACAGCAAACTTTTCAGCCCGTCTCAGTTTTAATAGCCTCGCAAACGTAATTTCGTGAACTTTTATATTTCGTTGTGTGTATAAATATTTTTTGCACCTACAAAAATTTTTCGGCCAGGTGTATGTAACTCCTTAAATAAGTCACAGAGTTCGCAAAAGAAAGTTATGAAAAGCTTGAAAACAGTATTCAAATAACAGTAAATTATGAATTACCTTGGGCTGTGAAGGCTCCGTCACGGGCGCGATTCTCTCACTTGCGCTTTCGGTTGTTCTGTTCATGGCAAGCCTGCTGGGA
>JAAMPD010000559.1:0-45601 GCA_025266255.1 Trissolcus basalis | reverse complement strand
TAATTGCAACGATGCTTATTTTTTTTTACGTTGTGCCGTTCCCCTAATGTTTTGGTTGTTCCCAGACCAACGTCCTCACTGAATAAGAGGAAACGCGCATTGTTTATAATAATTGTGGCAAGATTTGCAATTCATTTCTTTTTCTGAATATATATATTCTTTTGCTTGGATTTAATAACTCAAAATTATATACAATTGCGGGCGATGTGAAATTCTGTATAGGTTTCATGGAAACGAGCTTTTTCCTTTTCTCTATAAACTTTGAACTTCGTGTGCTCAAAGGATTGTTGCAACATAAAAAAGTTGTAACCATTATGTATATTTTCATCTCATAAATTTCAACTGCACAATCATTCGTGCAATAAATGTAGTTTTACTACGGAATAAAAAGAATGAATAAACAATTGATTATTAAAAGCAATTATTCATGAGTTTTATTTATTTATTACTTTTTTGCAGTAAGTTTATTATGAAACATGAGTTTGAGAAGAAGCTTCGATTAAGGAACAGTATACTGAATGGCCATCATTTATTGTGTACTCAGACTAAAAACTCACTTATAAGGATAAGATCCCAAGTTTTATTAATATAAAAAAGGTGTTTTCAAAAATACTTTATCTCATCGTCAAATGAAGAAAAAAGGTATACGATTTCGCATGATAAATTATTGGACTGTTGCATCCTAGGATATTTTCTTACAAGATGACGCTGATGAGAAGAAACTTGTTTTCGTCGTGAATGAGTGTCAGTCAATTGACATGGAAAATTAGTGTCAAGGAATTGCAGTTAAAACGTTGAATTGACACGAGTATACTTGTTCTTTTCATGTTCATATTTTTATTGCCGACTTTTTTCTGAACAACTCATATAATTAGTGACAGCAATTTTTCGCCAAGGATCTCAATTATTTCAACTTTATTAACAACAACAAAAAACGATTCCTTTTTTTTAGAAGCCGGAATATATTGTCCCAGATGAAAGTGATAAGAAAATTAATTAAATGTACGAAAGTGACACCGATCGCAATCTATCGACGTTTCGAGCTCGCGTGCTGTCGCGAAAATATTTGCAAGAGTTGTCTCATTATTTATTGGCCGCAATCGTTAAATGATTTCGACCACATCAGCTTTAATAAGAGAGCCGCCAAATGTCGGACGTATAACAGACACGGGTGACAAGTGGCATTGTCGGTAAAGACATTTATAAACGCATTGATTAAACTATAGCGGTTTATAACCGCGCCTGAATTTACGATTGAACTCGAGGCGGAAATTACGCGGCCCGACACTCGGCCAGATATATGTCACGCGTGTCCTGACAAATGTTTCAATGACAAAGCCAATGAACGTCGCGTGTCGTCTAAACAAAAATATTCATAAATAAACATGTCCGACAGTCGCTTTTTTTGATAACGATGATGCTTCTTTCAAATAAGAGCATTTCACAATCGCATGCTTCTTACGTAATTGAAAAATCCAAGCACAAATGATTGCAATTCATAAACAACATTGTTATGACAATTCTCCCCTAAATTTTCACATGACGAAAAAAAAAAAAAAAACAAAAGAACTGTTTTCTTTGCTGCTAAATGTTCGGTGCTAAAACAAGTGTCATAAATTAAGTCATTCATTTTATAGTCGTATATATAGTAACTTTTCCAATATAATTTCCAAAAATTATTTTCTATGTATAACTATGAAACATTAAATACTGAAAATTTTTTACTCCCATAAATGTTCTTATAAAATGATATGTTTGGATGAAGAACAAATTAGCAGATTTAAAAAAAAATTAAGCCACCAAAATAATTTATTTTAATTTAACGTTTATCGTGACAGATGTAATTTGATCACAGATTTTTGACAAAGTAATTAATTTGTGAACAAATTACAAAACATTAACGTTGTAATTTAAGTTGACTGAATGTGCGATGCCTGAATTGAAGTCGCTTAGTGTTTTATGATGAAAGTTGTAAGACAGCTGGCTTACACTTATAGACGTCATGCAGTCTGAAATGTATGTCAGAATATGACACTTGTCAACAGTAGCACAAGACATATCAGGTGACTCAAAATGAGACACTTGTTTTTACAGTAAAAATTCAGCGTGAGAAAAGAAAAATTTTCTTTTGATTGAATGTTTGTGTTCGGCAAGAAAAATGTGTTATTTGAAACTAACGCATTTTTGATTCCGGTTGGATTTCGACATTGGTACTCGCGGGCAGGTCGGAACCAAAGAGCCGTTAGCTGATACACATGCGTTGTGTGCGTCATATGATAATTTGAAAAATGGAACGTTACAAATAGCGTCCGATTGCGGTCAAGTGTCACGCCTTTTTCGACACAAAACTTTCTTCTAAGATCGCCCTCGCTTTCCCGGCCGCGACGGCGAACGTCCCGCTGACCTTTTTTCGTGAAGGAACGCAACAATACCGAGCAGGTATAATTACGCTCGCGGATTAACGGTACACGCGTATAATAATATGTTGACCGAGCTGGAGAGCAAATTTGATACGTTTTAAAGGCTAGATATGAGAGCCGTGCCGCTAAACAAATCTGACTCGACACCGCCGTGCGACAACGGTAGAAAGTTTGTTTTTAACGAGAAAAACTTGCCCCGCGTAAGCAACATTGTCACGTTCGCCTCTTTTCTTTGACTGTCGGACGTTGATGGAATTACGAACGATACACAATGATAAAAGAGCGTATGAAATTTATGTGACTCGACTTTCGGACGCGAATGTGGAAAATTTTCGCTTTTTATGATCGCTCGAAACGGGGTTATTGGGTGTCTTCGCTCGACCAATCGCGTCACTCTATTTCTTATAATTCAAACGAAATTTATTATAGTTTAGTATGGTACGTCGAACGATTTTGTTTCCTCTCATATATCTCTATTTTCTAATACAATTTTTTTAATGACTTGATAACATGGTGTCGTGAACAAATTTTTTTTTCCCATTTTTCACTCAAGGTTGAAAATGCTTGATTAAAATATAAACATCTAACTTTCTCACTGTAATTACCATAGGTGTGTGAAACTTATTAAGAATAAGTGTTTAACAAAAAAGCGCGCGGTATCAAAATGAACCTAATCATAGCAACATTACAAGATAAGCCTATTTAATCGAGCGTTACACATATCCAGATCTGAAAAACCCACGCCTTCTCTCAACGAACAAAAAAATGCGATATGAATATTATCAGCCTAGCCACGCAGAGTTTCATTAAACACACGCGTTTATATATTTAATTACAAATTTCTCTCACGACAACGATCATGTTATTCAAATTAACGAGTGTGCGGCTTGGAGTTTTCTGACGGTATCCTATGACTTTATAGAATGATGAACGCCGTTTCCACGATTCAGATTAGATCGACGAAGAAAAATAACACTTGCGACGGAAAATAAATTTATTCACTCGTGAAATAGCATAAAATATATTCCATAAAATAAGTCCAATTTATGACTTTTTTTATGTACCAACTGAGACACGTTACATTTCGTATTATAGAAAATGTGGTTCGAAAAAAAAAAATTGAGTTACAAAAATATAGAAATGAGATGACATACAACATCGGCGATGAAAAGTGATAGGCTGAATGAGAAGGAGTGATTTATTTATGAAACACTTTCATTCTTGATTGTCGTAGGAAAAGGGAAGAAACCGCAAGGCGTTCGTGTGTGGAAGATGATAATTGGTGAAAGTTGCGGAAGATTCACTTGATGTGCGAGAAGAAAAAAAAACACCTAATAATAAAGAATTTTGCAAATTTTGTGTAATTAATACTGGCGAATGGACAATGATTGTTACTTTTTCCTTCAGCGAATGATTTAGAGCGTAGGATGGGGCTGTCGTTTGTATACGGCAAATCACGCGAGGACATCCTCGGCATTCATATAATTGGGAAGCTCGATAATTAATAAAACGTATTTTCATAGCGGGAACGTGATTCTGCGTTGACGGAATTGAACATTTTTCAAAGTAAACCGAGGAATTAATGGCATAGACGAGACACGGAAAATTAATTGACAAGAGTTAAATTACACTATTCATTAAGAATATTTTACATGACATCGCAATGCGAAAAAAAGGCAAAATTTTTCGGTTCCCACACGTTTGCTTGAACATGCAAACACTGATGCGTAGTATTGATATTCCAATCCATTACCATTGAATAATACAAGAATAACAATTAGTCCTAATGAATAGAACATCAACGGAAAGAAAAAAAGCGTTTAATAATGAAATTGACTATTCAATGAAATTCAATATAGCATACGTTTGATTCGGCGTTTTTATCGATAGAAATGCTGGGTATGTGACGACAAACCGCACTGAATAATAG
Source organism: Trissolcus basalis (assembly GCA_025266255.1). Lineage (NCBI taxonomy): Eukaryota > Metazoa > Arthropoda > Insecta > Hymenoptera > Scelionidae > Trissolcus > Trissolcus basalis. The sequence continues at coordinate 41,251 of JAAMPD010000559.1, read as the reverse complement.
ATTTTCATTTTAGGTTTATGATCTGAGAAATATAATGAAACATTTCCACATGATAAATTCATCTGTAAATATATAACCATAATTAGTTTAAAAATCACCAATATTGATCCCAAAATTAATGTAGAAAATTAAAAAAAAAAAAAAAAGAAGAGAAAATCATTACAACAATAATTTTTAAATTTGATCCTAATTAACTCCGGAAACCATTAATTTTAATTGCAATTTTTCATCGATTTCTAACAAAATATATATGTCAAATGATAAAACGATTTATACGAATCAATAAATAAATCAAACGAAATAAAAGTCGGGATCTTGTCGACGTAGGAGATCTTATACAAAAGCCCATTTGGCATGAAAATAATCAGCGATAAAATGGGAGAACAAACGTCGAAAATTGATTGGAAACTTTATGCGTCGCACGCGTCCATACAGCTGCCATGTAGAATCGATTGCGCGCGATTTCACTCGCAGCTTTTTTTCGTCCAGCGTCGCGCTAATCGCATTCACTTAAAGCCGCGCGATTGCAGCTCTCAATATGTAAATTTCGTTTCTCACAACAGAACCGCTAACTCGACCGCATTAATATCCCAATGATTGTTATGATTCGGATCCTTTACGCGCGAGCATAACTCAGCCCATTCAATAACTGTGTTTACCGCGTCCGCGATGTGTTACTTGTTAAACGTCGTTATCGCGATTCTAATGCAGTTTAAATTGCAGCTCATTATCCGACTGCAGGATTGTTTCGACGCAAAACACATCTTATGCGATTTCAAATTTCTCTCTCGCATAATATAATTCAGCAAAATCAAAACATTAGGGTAAACATTTGAATTGCTTTATAATTGATCCTGTTTGTTATGATTATACTTTTTTCTGCAAAATATATAGAGGAGTATATGTCAGGCATGAATTATGACAGCACTGGTAATTGGTAAAAAGTTTGCAGTTTCTTACAGATCGCCAATATGTCGACAGAGCTGAAAATAGAAAACAAAAAAAAGCGACTTATAAGTAAGGTTCTTCGAGATTGATCGTGCATTATAATAATTTATGAACAAGCCTTATGAGCATCAGTTGGTGCCGATACAGCAATGTGCAACTGATTACGTCGTAAAAGAGAAAGTCTTAAACATATAATTGCAGTAGTCACTCCGACACTGTAAGGTGCTGCAAAAGCATCAACAGTGCAAATAATTATGGATGCCTTATTGACACCGTGCTCATAATGGCACTTGTCGGAATTGACTTGCATTTGTGTCACGATTATCATCAAACGCGCCGATATATTTATAACTCTGCAAATTTCCTGCCAATCAAAATTTCATATTGACCGAAAAATCAAGAGCTCTCTCGGACCGACTTGCAAACCTTGCCACAATTCTGTTGACTTTTAATTAAGAAACGGTAATTAGCTGTCATTTAACCAACTTTTTTTTCTTCAACCGGCCGAACATTTTATTGATTGAAATTAAATGTTACGCTATATTTTTACAAACGAAACTAAACTTTGATTGTCAGATGGAATGTTTTTTTTCTACCACGTCTCATGTCGGTTTTGCAATTACTTGCAAACTTTTTTCGCTACTTGCGTGTAATTTCGTAACTATATAACATACAACACAGGAAACAAAAAAAACTAGTTTCGTCCTATACGATTACCCAGTTACAAGTAATTGATTCCTGGACTAGAAATTTAAGTTACCAAGTCGATTCTCCCGCGGAGCTTGTAATTGACTATTTGATCGCCACATTCATAGGCTCGGAAAATTTGTTAATTCGTTATTACCTTGTTACGTGATTGTCAATTAATTTTCTGTTAAGCTGTCAATGCGCTAAAGCCGACACACTAAATCAACTTATTTATCTGCCATTTTTCTTGTTCATTTTCAATTATCAAATTTTGTTTGTCATTTGAATTCTCATTTGTTTACGTTGATGGACATCCAAAATGGAAGCTTTAAAAGCTTTAAATTTCGTATTTCTAGATAAAGGCATGTAAAATAATAATTACTTATTTAATAAAGCGAAAAAAATGTATAAAAATTTCACATAATTTCATTTTTGCAACTATGAATTCAAAATAGACTTTAGTGCAAATTTGAAAGTGAACAGAAAAAAGCACAATTGATTAAAAGGTAAAAAAAAACTTGATTAACGATAGCTATGATGTAACTGAATTTACGGTAGGTACAATTACTTGACCATTGAGGTATTCGAGAACTCAACATCTACCATACAAACATTGTGGATTCTTACCAAAAACTTGATAAAATTGCGAGAGATAAGTGAGGATGGAGAGACGGTCTGGGACTTTGCACGTTGCCATGTCCTCAGCATCAAGCAAAGCTGGGATATTCAAATGTTGTTCAGCTATTCTGAAAGCCAGCTCATTGTTCCCGTAGATGTCGTCCTTATTCAGACTGTTAAAGTCACTGTAACAAACAACAAGTTTTCAATTATAGTCTCATTCATCTCGATAACTTGTTCAAACTAATGATTAAAACTCATTTTCGTTTTTTCATTGTTATTCAAAAGAAACTCTATTCATCTTGCCTCTTTTTTTAATTTTTTTTATTCATTTTTTTTTTACAACAAATTGACGACTCAGATGCAAAAGAACCAGACAAAGCTATTATTAAGATTAAAACAAACACCTCTCTGTCACTGTACCAAAATCAAAAGATTTATCGATACTTTTTGTGATTTCATAAATCGTAAACTCAAGTCGGATCCTTGCATGGGAGTTTTCAATTGTCAAGATTCTTAGTTTTTACACAGTCCGACAACAGAAAAAGCGACAGGAAAAATTGTAAAAGAAGTTTTGTTTTCGGAATCGCATAACTGTTGCGACCGAATGTAAACAGCTTTGACCGGATGAAACGAAGTTACTTCGGCTGAACGAAATCTGAATTAAACGCACGTTTTTCTTTCACGGTCAAGTTGTCGCGCGTGCAAGGAAGATAAACCCTGGATGAAGCGAGATAAAGCGTGACGGCGATCCGCAGTCTGGACGAGAAGCAAGACGATGACTCAGAAGCCGCACGCCACACCCACCCTCGTCCTCCATTTTATTCATTTAGCATACTGCCGGCACTCGCGAGAAAACCTACGCAACAGTTTTGTGTCTTATCACCATTATCGGCGTCTTTTCGTCACGCCTTCACGGTCGCGGCTGTTCCACATTATAATTGCGCCGCGTTGCCCAATGCCGTCATCCGTTGCCAACACGTTGCTCGCAAAATTGCGCGCTGTTCCTGTTGATTTTTTTCCCCATCATTTTCCATAAACGCGTGCACGTAGCATGTAATCATCGATAAATAATGAAATCAAGCCGTTTAAACGCGCCGAGGAAACAGTTACTTTGCGTTAATTATTTGCCATTAACAAAGTCAGGTAACTCCGCTGTTAAGATTGTGCGGATTTTATTTACGCGGCTGTTACGGTCAGATAGACGCGGGCTATTTTTAGACCCGATTTAATGGGTAACGTTATTAATTGGAATCGTAAGTCGAGTTTACAGTGACTAGCTCGGCTGCACGTTCGTTTGTGACACAGATGAAATTTACGCCCGGTTCTAGTTGTTTGTTTATTTCCCATCTGAGCTCGATAACTGTTTACGTTTATGTTAACTCAATATTTATGATTATAATTATTGTATCAAACAGTAATGTTCGCATCTCGATTAGTGTCGTTTGGTTTAGACGTATCGTCTTTTAGTTCAACAATCAGATGCAAAAATGTCAAAATTTATTCCTTTTTTCGGTGTTTATTTTTGTGTTTGTTTTTCCTATCAAAGTGTGATGGTTCGTGGAAATGACGTATCGGTTAGCTCAGATCTGATTGTACAGTCAAAACTGGCGAATATTTTTCACCGAGCGATCGAACGTTCGCACAGAAAACATAAATCAAGCAGAATCGTATATCATACGCAATGGAGTGAAAAAGTCACTGCATCAGTATAATTTCACACGTTCGAGCCATTTCGTTCAAAGCTCTGACATCGCGGCCGTTCCCAGATTGCCGATTTTCGCCCATGACTTTCTTATACTTTTAGCCTATCACGTAATTAGCAATCTCGACGTGCAACATTGTATTTGGCTCGACTTGAGAAATCCTCACAAACGTGTTTTGCCAATCACTATAGGTATAAAACTGGTACTTGCTCTATTTCACACGAAAAAGGACACAAACTTGAAAAACAAAAGAATATCGAACGATACATTTACTCTTTTTTAGATAACCATTTTTTTTAAATATATTTTTTTATATAAATCCAGGAGGTTGGTATATTATTTTTGGCAAATATTACTTGAGTTTCAACTAATTTCATCAGTTTCGTTAAAAATTGTCATCGTGAGGCGAGCGTTTGAGTCGCATCACGTTACATGTTGTGGTGTGTGCTCTTGCCCCACCCAATTTTCACCTTTCATATATATATATATAATGATTGAAAGAGATCGTACAAGAGCGAGCAGGACAAAACACGTGCGTCGCCCGACAAGTTAATACGAACTGGTTTGAAACACGGCATGTGTGTATCGTTGCCACGGATTCGTATGAATTATATTACGCGCCTTAGCGAGCACAATATTTACAAATGGTTCTACCTTGTCGATCGTATGTCTTTGTCAATTTGATTCTTTGTAATACCGCAGTTATTATTTTTCGTAATATTTGTCACTTAGGCGTCTCTTTGCAATTACTGGGTAACGCTGCTTTTGTAATTTGTGCCTTTCTGTTTCTTTTTTCACTTTCGATTTTGTGCATGAAAGGTTTTAAATGTTTCATAATTTTTATGGCCAATTGAAAATTAAGTTAATAACGTAAACGTAAGTTGCGCCGAGTATCAGTCAATGACGTGAGGTAATTTCTTTGCGGTACTTTTTTTTTCATCATTTTTCATGACTCGACAAACTTGAACGTCTTATTACTTTAGTTTGTTGTGCGCGTAAAGTTGACGGGTGACATAAATAGGCGTTAAAGGAGACGGCTGGATCGTCAAGCAAAACAAATAAGTTCATTCACTGTTTCTTCGTTCTGATAAAATGTCTGTAAAAAAATTGCTCCAGGCTTTATAATAAAGCAATTGCATACATGAAATTACGTTTATTACGACGAAAGGAAAAAAAAACAAAGTTTGTGTACAAATTGCTTCAGTATGCAATAAAATAGTGATTTATTCGATATTAACTTTTTTAATTTATTTTCTGTCTTTTCCTTTTGTCTATCTTTGGTTGTGCTTTTTATTTTCTGAAAATTTGATTAAACGGTTTGAAATTTTAATGGAATATTTGTTTTGATGTTTTCCAAGTTATTTTTAGCTTAAAAATTATTACGAAATGGAAATTCAATAAACCAATTTAACCTATTAAGTTTTTCTTTAGTGAGAAATGTCAAATCGATGGATTGGTGAGTATTTCGCGAATGACATCACCGATATTAATTAATGTCATATCTGGATAGACCAATCTTATCAAACTCGTCTCAAATACTCGAATTTCTTCAGGCTCCTATTTGATCGAGAACCCTCTTCGAGGACACTAGTGAAATTGAAAGCAAACTACAGATTGACAAATGATTTGAAAACTTTTAATCAGACCAAATTAGAAATATAAGATACTTAATAATTAAATATTAATTAAAATCACAAGAAAAATATAGAAAAATTCAAAAAATCATTATTATCATTTTCTATTATAATTAATTATTTATTTTTAATTTCAGATTTAAAAAAGTAAACGTTTATCTAGTTGAGCACCATTTTTCCAATTTCATCGATCAGCTCTATTCTACGATCTACTCTTATGTGGAATGAAGAGGGAAAAAATTTTTTTTTCCTTTATTAGCAGTGGCTGCACGATTTTCAATCCACTTTTCGTCGAGACACTTTACGCGCCGTCTATTGCGCCAGATCTAGCAATCGACGCAGAGAAAGTTGCGACGAACTCGTTCGGCGACCCTATTCAATATACTTTTTGCGTCAAATCGCTCTCCGAGGAAACGACGGGAATTTCACGGAGTTGATGAACATGAGACATGTCAAAATGGAACGCACTGTCTTCGAGCTTGTATCTTATATCACGCCAGCGAATCCTCTTTCATATCTTTTCTCCGACTCAATTTGTAATGACAAACTTTTCTTACATTCTAAGAGCCATGGTAAAAATTGGATCAATAGATTTTGTTTATATACAAGAATAACAAATAATATAATAACAAAACATATTTTTGTTTCAGGAATCATACTTGGATAATATTTGAAATGAAAATATCAGAAATGTACGAATCAATTTCACAAAAAGAATATAATTGATAGTTCGCTAATTTCAAAACTGTGTCCAAATATTAGGTTTTGAGATATGCACACACTCCGGGATATCACATAATTTGAAAAAGTTCGAACTCACTTTTTTAATAACCTGGATTTTTTGATAAGAAATTTATTGCATCCGGTTGAAACTTTTATCAGCGAGGCTAGTTTAGTAAAAGAATTGTTCGGTTACAATCGTTCGATTTTTTGGAAATGATTCAAAATGGAAATTAATTCGAAAGGAAATTGTATGAAATGAGTGTTCTTAAATTGTGATATTCCATCCTGTCAAGTGGGCTATTCTGGTAAAGATATAACTTAAACTTCATGCAATATATATATATCGATAAAAACAATAATTTCACTAGCGAGATCGAGTTATATCTTAAGCAGAATAGCCCTCCAAGTACACATACTAAAAGCTGATTTATGCAAAATATATGGATAGGAATGTGAACTTTATCTCAACTAATAAAGTTTACGCGGAAACTAAAAGTTTTTGCAAAACCCATCGTAATTCAGCGATCAGATCTAAGCGATCCCAAGTTTCGCTGACTCTTTTTCTGAATTTCCTTTCATGAAATCAACTTAAAGTATCATCACGAGTTCCGCGAAACTTGCGCGTTACGTAGATCATGCGAGAGGAGAGGATGCAAATTTACACCTTTTCTCAATATGACAATGCACTGGTACGGAAAAACGATAGTCATTTCGGAATCAGTGAGCCCATTCTGTTTCAAAGATATGCCCGGATTCACTTGTGCATATCGATTGGGAATGCTTCTGATGCGTTGCATAAGTCCCGTACGTGTCAGCGGAGTCCGCTAAGGCAGGGCATATTAGCACCACGGGGATGTCATTGACCGGCCAGGCACTCTAGTTTCTGCATTAAATAATAATGAGTGTACGTATCACCGCGATCACGCACATGCACTCTTCTTACTTGTCCGTGTACATAACTCGTGCAGTTCGCGATGAGGCAACACTCATTGCACACACACACAAACACACACATTTCGTTTTGTCAACTTGTCACGCATGATATTCGAGCTTTTATATATATACTACGGGGTGTCGATCATTTTCTTTCAAATAATTTATTTTTCACTGCACCGGTTGATTTTTGTCTGGTTTTATCAAGTCCAGTTTTTTCTTGTTTGTAACATTTTTTTGCCCAAACAAAACATTACCATAAAATAAAATTTTTTATTTATATTAAAATATATTACTGATTGATAAGAAAAGTTGCTTGTCAATAACAGTTTTAACTTATTTGTGTTGAAATTGAATTTTATATTAATGCCTGTTAAAAATAATAAATTGATAATAACATGGATACCGTGCAAAAACTAGTCCAAGTTCCCGGCTAAATATTAATTTGTATAATTTTCGAATTAATTTAATTAGCTTAAATTTTTTTTATTGTTTCCCTCGTGGCGATTATTTTTGTACTCTGGTAAATTAATTTGAGGTTATTCGCCTGGTTTTTGTTGCGAATATTTCTCTCCATCATTCAGTATCGATCCCTCGGAAAACAATTCTTTTTCTCCCTAATGCAAAATTTAATTCACTTTTCTGCTTTAGCGGAGCTTTGAATACAATCTGCGAATTTTTATAAAGTGAAAAGTACATTTGATCTGTATCCCAACAAAACTCATCCGAATGTTGTTTTGCAAACACACCAGTCGGGATATTTTTCTTATCCTCTCCGCATTTGTTGCGAAAGTGGTTTGAATATATAGAAAACTTTGAAAAGCGATGTTGCGGTTGGATTCAAATTGACAGGTTTAGTATACAAAAAATTTCTGTTATCATAACTGCGACTTGTGATTTATCTAACCGAGTTATTATATTTGCATGCTCGATAACATTAGCTGGCAAACAACACTTATTTTCGTTTGGATAAATGTCATTCGCCATTTTGTGCACACGATGGCGCAGCTTTTCATTCATAAAACCAACTTCAAACATTCCGGTGCGGTGCACCTTACGACCAGAAACTGCGAACCAGCAACTCGTTCGGTCGCACCTAATAAATAATGCGACCGCTGAGATAGAAGCTAGTCATTAATTAATATAATCAAGGTGAGAAAAATGCGAAATTAAGGCGACAGTTATGGATTGCGATTTACAATCAAGTGCATGAAAACAACCGGTTAAAAAATATTCGTAACGAAATTTAATTTTTATGTAATTTTCCACAGGCTTGATACAAATTGATGTTCGGGGCACGGCACCTTTATTTCCACAGTCTACAAAAATTACGATGAAAAACGCTAGAATCAAAAAAAAAAAAATTAAAAGATAATAGTCATGTTGCGAACTACAATTGCCGCGGAAGATTTTAGAGTCTGGAGGGTCTCGAAGCTGTACAGTTATTTCGCGCACGGTTATAAACATGCATGCATGTACACACGCAATTGACCAATCATGGTCAACATACAATCAACATGTTGATTGCAATTGGTTAATCGCGTGTATGCATTTAGTTTGAACGTATGCGGCAACGATTTATCCGCCGGTTGCGAGGTTGTACGCGTGATTTTTTCCCAACGCTAATGATATTTTGTCACGTTTTACAAGAATCCTTAATAACTCATCTCACGTGGCATCGCAGCCGATTTAACACGAACACCAACATCCTTAAAGTCACGACTTTTCAATTTGACTGATTCGATCATTTAATCTACCGCTGCCGCTATTTTTGTTTGTTCTTTCTTCCCTCGGTTATGGGAATAATGCAAGAAAATTATCTTGTCATTTTTGTTTTGTTTACATAACGCGCGGGAGGAATTACTTTCGTTGGCGGATTCGTGATTGCGTTTTACTTTGACTGTTTGTTCCGGAGAAACCGGCGCGTTTCCTCAGTCAAACATCAGTCGTAGAAAATCACTGTCTTATCTGTCCTCTGGTAATTTGCCATTTCCTAGAGTTATCTCGGGTATTAGACCGATCTCTGGATCTGGCTCCGATGCTTTCTTTTTTTTTTTTTTTTTTTTTTACAGAAATAAAATTATCATCGCCTGCTCTTTAAGTATAGTCGTTCTTGATCGTTTGCGAATTCTTCGATTCCTGCGAGTCCTTGATCCGAATAAAATCGTGCCTTTACTTATCGTCCTTCGGAACGCGGCTATCCCGACGAAAATGAGCATTAAAAGCCAAGCGCCATGAAGTTCAGATGAAATGCATTTCTTCAATGTCTCATAGCGAATTAATTCACAACACAAACAAAAAAACCAAAATTAAAATAAGTGCTGAAATTTCTTCATTAATAAATTCATTAAAAAAACTATCATATTTAACTTGATTCAAAAATATTTCAATGTTGACAGTTGAGAGTTCTTTCAAATGTTTTGAAGGCGGTATGAGAGGTTAGTTTTGTTTACAAAAACGAGTCGAGGTCTAACGATAACACAATGAATGTTTTTATGAAACCAAATATATCAGAATATTCTATGAAATTACGAGAATATTTCAATATGTTTTTTTTTCATCAAAATAACTTGTTACTTGATTTTGTAAACAAACTTAACCTTTCATACTGTCTTAACCTTTGTTGAATTTTCTAACTGGTTTTTTTCTGTTTCACAATTTTAGGTGAGAAAAAAAGTAGTTGTTTTGAAAATAAAAGAAGGTTATAATCATACGTGTTATTTGAAATAATTGATGACTGATAATCGATGAATAAAAAGCATGGGACTTACATAAGGTCAGGCCGAAAGTGATGTATCATGGCGCAAAAGGCGAGGCCATCCCGCCATGAGGTAGTCATGTTTATTACGTTCACACCAGGATAGCCGTCCGTGATGCGACGGCACCACAACTCCAGAGCCTTGGTTCCACGGCGTTCAACCATTTTAGTATATACCTTGGTAAACACTCGCGTATCCCTCTTTTTGCCTGTTATCTGACTGCCGGATATCCGTGCCGGGTTTCACCGTTCAATCTGCAATTCAATGAGAAGAGACTTTAGCACTTTGGTTTTATTAACACTCGACGATGCTGCTTTATGCCGCGTACTTCACTTTTAATAAGCAACCGGGCGTCATTAAAATGAACCTTTATCAAAGCAAACTTCATTTATACAATTTATTTGGAGCTGCATCGCAGCTAACGTTGTTACGAAAAGTTATTTCGGTCGAATCGTTCTCAACTGAGAGCAGTTGATGTTAAAAACGAAATTATATCGCGTAAAACATTGATACACATTTTCATCTCGCAAACTGTTATGAAATGTTTCGTCGATAAATAGATACAAAAAAACGCAATATCGGCAATGCCATTTTTCGATCAGCATCACATTCAATCTCGCTTTTTGTGCCTCCTTTTCCTGCATTAAAATACGTTCGTGAACATTTTTAAAGACAAAAATTGAAAAAAAAAACAATTACCGGTTCAGAAAATTGACGAAACATTTAAAACATTTTTCGACGAATTCAATTTATTTGAATATTGCTGGCGCACGAAAACAAGCGAGCTCCGGTGCACCTTGTGATGCATATTTAAAATCTCGAAATGTTTAACTCGGAGTGGTAGCTTCGCATATACATGGCATTTGATTCGTTTCAAAGACCTCGGGGGAATCGTGTATAAAAAAAATATATTAAAATCATGACCGCGTTGAGTCACCGAAAAAGTGGTTTGACCGCTTCGCGGAAGGTTCAAAGTCATAAACGCGCCGGACGAGCATGCAGGCGTAATAACAAATTAAATGCGAAATTAGCGTCGCAATTAATAGCAAATTTATATTTGAAAAATAATTTTGACGTTAGACTTCGACACAATCTTTGAGATCGGGCATTAAAAACAAGACATCAAACGGCGAGTATGACACCAAGGCAGTTTTGTAAATAAACAAAATGTTATATTCTTTATCTAAACACCGATGCAGTTAGATAAAACACCGCTGATTGGCGTTTATACGCTTATCGTGTAATTATCAATAGCATTCTTGATATAATGATGCTGTATATGTAAATAGTTATGTGAAATTCGCAGATGAGAGAGGCACGGTATAATAATAATGTATCAAGCATCGCACGTGTGTTTGCACAACCGTGTTGCTCAAGTTTAAAGAAAAACTGGGAATGTTCTAAGAGCCGTGTGTACACTTAATGATAGATCGTGATCTTGAATTTATATTTATGAATCGCGCTTGAAATTTTACAGCCGAGCAATCTATTGATTCGTTAAAGATTCTGTTCTGAACGGAGAGAAGAAGAAAAAAAAATCGAATTAACGACATTGCAAAATGTGCACACTTTTCACTTTCCATTCATTCCCATTTGACATAACGAGAATAACAATCGGGTATATTTTACGCTCTGATCATTATTCGAATTCCGTATCGATTTCGCAATCCTAATATCGTATCATCTAAGCTCATCATTTGTCTGACAGGAATCTTCACTTTCTCGAATACATATTGCTTTCTAGGATATAACGTGTGTTCAGCGGCACTTTTAGTGTTTCGATTTCTACTAATTTTCAAATCAATTCCGGCGCAACATCCGTGGTTTTGCCACTGCCTCGAATCGAGCTCCACGAATGGTGAAACGCAGTATTTTGATAAAAATCAGCAGAACTGATCTAATGATACGAATCTCACCTTTAGAAATACAATTTACGCGCATCCTCAACTTTTCCCTCGAATTCATTTCGACAAACTAATTGAAATATTTGCAACAAAAAGTAATCGCAGGGATGTTGTTCTTTTTTTTTAGTATAGTGGTTGTGCCGCACCTCTGGACTAACGTTGTACACTTTGACCGTTTGAGAGTCATTCAACCACGTCACATAGATGTCACGAAGTGCCGGGTGATATTTTACCGTTGGTTTTTCGCAGTTTCACGTGCATCTAAACACACCGCGCAGGTTTTAATGACTATATACCTCGCGAAAAGCGTATAATAAAACTGTGACAGGTTGTAATGAAAGGACCGTTTTTGTATATCGATGAAAAATTGCTCCGCGATATTCTCTCTCTTGAGGTCACGCTAACCCATCAACTCACTTGGAAAACATAAATATCAAACTTGACAACTTTTTCATTGCGAAGAAAAAAGGGAAAAAGAATGCAAAAAAAAAGATAAACAATAAAATAGGGGTGAAACAACGTCCGCTCTGCGTGACAAATACAAACTGCGGGTATACCAATGGTAAATAAAAAACTTTATTACCAAAGTGGAAGTTCCACGAACTTTGCAAAGTGCAAATACAAGTTGCAAATTGCGTTCAGCAGCTGTTTTGTTTTCGGATACGAAGTAAGAATTGGAGAAAAATTATTTGTTAAGTTGCAATAAATTTGTCAGGCGATTTTGAGGAAGTGGTGCAAAGTGTGTCATTTGGCGTGAAGCGATACGATAAATAATATTGCAAAAAGTAAGAAAGCGTTTTATGTAGCGTGAAGCTCATCTCTCGCGCGCTCGGTCTCGGTAGCGCGAGAACTCATGGAATGATTAATGCTTCTCTCGGTTCATTGTGAGTGAAACGTAGGTGCGCAGAAATAAGTAAAAGTTACTTGTACAGCGTGGCGGCGGGCTCAAGTGGTCGGCCTTGTTCCGCGATTGCCGGCTATGAGGTCGCAACGGCACGCGGTCGCGCAGGTGAGAGAGACGAGACGGATATGGAAAAGCGACAGAGCGTCTGCGACATTTCAATGCGCGCCGCTCACACGAGTCACCCATCGCCCAACTGTCCAAACGAAAATTCATAGATGGACCATAATTGTCCCATTCATGCTGTCATATCCATCACTTTTACATTCACAGAAATGATTCGTATACTCCCGACTCCACAGTGAAAATGCTTGGTTCAGAAACTCCCACAGATTCGGGCATTTTGACCAAACTTTTTGATAAAGTAGTGCTGAAACTAGTGCGTATTCTTTTTGAGCACTTTTTCGGTTTTATTCCGTTTCATACTTTGTCTTTTTTTTTTTATTTAGTTTAATATTTCTTTCTTATGTTTGACTTTTTTGACATACTTTTGATGTATGATGCATATCTTTTTTCCGCTGTGAAGTTTCTCTTGAAAAATTGAAAAACTGTTTGAAAATTGCTTGCAAATAGAATGATTTGTAAAACAAATAATTATTTTTAACGTATTTATGCTGAAATATAGTGGTTATTCGTGTGTTTTTTCATGCATGGAAATTGGATCTTCAGGATTCAGCGAAAATGAAATGTTTCCTATCGGCGCATCAGGTTTATGAAATCTATTTTTCTTGCCTTCTTATATTTCACGCATTTAAGTCGATTTTCCGCTCCGAACATCCCAAAATATATCGCCCGAACATTATCGCCAAAAACCACGAAACATTACACAGTGGCAGTGAATTCTCTCGCCGACGAGTGCAGAATTTCTTGCGCGCAACTTCGATAAGCAGTCATAAAATGCAAATTAGATTATGAAATACATCAGATGCGAAATTTAACGCTTGCATTATACCATGCACGTCATTTCGGCGCGTTATTTTCGTGCCACGTCACATCGGTGGAAACAATTTATAAAAAAGGTGACATCTTTTTCGGAGATACGCAAATTTCGAACTTCTCTTTTACCGTTGGACTCTTTCGTTTGTCTCTCGCATTTTTTTTATTTATATTTTCATATCATTTTCAAAAGGACTGCGCTTTTTTTGTCAAACGAATATGGTGAAAATATTATTCCATCGAAGGGGGAAAAAAAAAGAAATGCACGTCGGCGCGCAACCTGAAAGAAAAGCGATATTTTTTTCCGCTCCTTTTGTCGCGTCTGCCCGCGGTTATCGTTACTTTTTTTTTCTCCCACGTCCGACATACTTTTGTCTTTCGCTTTCACACGCGTACACACACGCCCGAGAAACGCATCGAGGATATCGGGGTACAATCCGTTCGAGCTGTCTTCACGCTTTGCAATTTTCACGAAAACATCGCTCGCATAATGGGGAGAAAATGTCGAACGGAAGCACACCAGAACTGCGTGTCGTTTAGGCTCGTTGTTTTCGCAACGAACGGCGGGTTAAGAGTCATAATCATACGTTTTATAAGTGAAAAAAAAGTGCTGAGATGACTATCGATAAAAAAACACGTCGGCGGCGTGTATATAATTTTACAGAAATTGGGTTACGTGATACTAAAAATGCTGGTTTCGAACATTTCTGAATGAATATCGCCAATGGACGGCAGAGAGAAAAAAAAAGTTTTTTTTTTCACTTTAATTAAATTGTGTGCAGAATAAGATGTCACTTTTAATCGTTAAGCGAAAAGGGGAAAAAATTTACGGCTTGATGAGATGGTTATTCACTGCGTAACGTTTTTTTTTTTTTTTAGAATTTGCGATACGAAAAACGTTGAAATGCATCACAATATAAAATGATTCATTACCGCGAGCGACTCCTCGAGAGTGAAGTTTATGTAACCGAGCATTACAAGACGCCGCACAACTATTGGTATAACCTGTATTTAAACGTAATCGTACGCATGTTCATAATTATATTTAGACGTTCCGGTTGAAATTATGATATTTTTTTGTGCGCGAACACACACGTATCGAAATGATTTTCCACGTGCAAAAAACGGATGGATAAAAGTGATTTATTGAAATTGTACTGTTATATAGCCGTGTGGGAAATGGGCATTGCCCCAGACCCGCTCGTTTCCGCGTTTTTCATTACGTCCTAGCACAAATTAATATTCCAAAATGATTACTTTTCGTCGTAACGTGTTTTTGCGAAGACACTTTATTGATGATTCCAGTGATTTTTTTTATTCTGAAAACGAATATTGTAATTTCATGACACTCAGAGATCATTAACTTTTCCTCAAGGCACTACTGAATTCTTCAGGCACTCACTAAATTGACTTTCAAGATTTACTGGTACTTCTGCGATTAACTTTTTTTTTTTCATCAAATGACTAACAATTGACATTTTTTTTTCACTCTCAATTTTTTGCCTGAAAAAAAACTTCAGGTTGTAATATTGAAATTGCTTATAATGAAACTTTCAAGTCAGCAAAAAGTCAATGGAGAGAAACTAATTCGGTTTGTCATCAACATGAGATCTTTTTAAAAACTGTGACTTTCAGTCTGAAAGCGATAAACGGATTATCTAAATCTGTTATCAAACACTGTCGGATTCAATCTTTCACTACAATGGTCATATCTTTTGCGCCAAAAGTAAAAGTTCATACAAAACAAACGTATTTTCGCAACGTTCAAAAGATAAAAAAAATTATTCCAACGTGTAATTACAAAAGATTAAACATTTTTTTTTCCAAGCAAAAACATAACATTATACTGAAAGTGATAAAATAACGAGTATAATTGACACTCTTTTTTATCTTCCCAAGCTATCTAACTTTTTTTTTCCTAATCTCGATGTTTTGTTGAACTCGCGCCTCGATCTGGAAAAAGTTTCGCATTGCGAAAGTTATTGAAATTGCATAATTATTATATTGCTCGTATCAAAATAATCTCTCTAACTTGATCACTTATCTCCGAAGTATATCTTCGCCGGTAAACGTATATCTTTCAGCGAGCACGTGCTCAGGACAATTGAGAAAAAATTGATGGCCGTTCAATTAAACGTCAATTTCGTTGCACGCCAAAGAGTGTAGTGACACGTATGAATTTCGAATTAAGACGAACGTATAATTCCCGAATTAAGTGCCGTAAAATGAGAGCGCTCAGAAACTTGTTATTTGTTGTTTGGCGTCATTCATAGATCAAACGCGCGGCTAATGCGTACTCACTTTCAACGGAGATGCCTCGGGGGTCGCGGAGAAAGCTCGCGAGATTTTACCAAATACACAGAGAACTTGCGTCCTCGAACGCTCTCTGACACAGAATGATCCCATGGTTTGTCACATCCTGATTAGAACGTAAAGAGGGACCAAAATTTCAGGTGGGAGAAAAAGGCCGGAGGGGGAACGCGAAAGGTTCAAAATTGAATTTTTGTCAACTGCAACAGTACATTATATTGTAAAATCTCTTATGAAGTGGCGGGCAAAAAAAAAATGCAACTTTGAAAATAAAGTTATCTTATATAAAATACTTGGTAATTGCAAGGCAATCCTACTGTTACAACTTTCAAATTGGCTTTTATAACATTGCCAATAATTGTTTTATGAATTTTACGTTTCAACCACTTAAGTAATGGTTTTTATCATTCCCGAGGAGCAGTCTTAGCGATTTTCTGCGAACCATTTTTCGGGCACTGGAATTACACCGAAAACCCCTCGTAAAACTTTTGTTGGCAGTTTTACAGCGCGATAGATGGATACACGATTTATTAGCATTCCGGTGGAAACAGTTAGCTAACTGTACTATTTTATTGGGTTGATGATTTCGATCCAAATCGCAGACCTTTTTTCGTCAACCATTTTGGACACGCGTATTTGTTCAAACTGATGATCGAGATTCGATTTACCAATTAATCTGGTTTAGTTTTGAAACGACACGGTTCGATTAACGTAATATCCAACGCGATAAGATAAAACGCATGAAAAATGTTTTTGTAATCAATTTTTACATATCGTCGATCGAAGCTTTGAAATGAATGGGTGCAATTCAAATTTGTTGTTCCCATTCGTGTATCAACTGCCCCTTCTCCTGTCTCTTATCTGAAAATCGGTTCGTTAAAATTGCTAGCTGATATATGATAGGTTGCAGTTGGGAAATATCGAATCGATCAAGAGTTGTCGCAAAAAGTTTCTGCTAGGCTTCATCAGACGTTGGTGCAGATTCGTCATGAATTTTTGCGCGCACAAATCATATACACACAAACAGAGAAACATTCTCTGCTCGGTAATCAAACAGACATTCTGATTAAACGTAGAGGCAATTGATTCTGGCAGTGTCAAAGCAAACGCACACACTCTCACACGACGTGAATGCTGTGTATTCAAATGTGTATCCCTAACCTTTACCGACTCCTTGTTAATTGCACAATTACATTGTAAGGGATAATAAAAATGTATACAAGTGTTACTCAATACGCACGGTTGTATCCTTCGTTTCGCAACCATCATAATAATTGTGTCTCCGAGACGGAAAAAAATTAAAAACTTGTGTAAAAGAAGAGAAGGTGCTGAGGGATTGGAACAGGAGAACGTGATGTGCGTTCAGATGAGGAAAACTGATAAAATTGTTAGATAATTGTTTTCTATGACTTTTCAGATCTAACTTTATTTATCAAGTGGTGGAAGATTTATCGAGATGCTTGATTTACTATCTACTTTGTAGCATGTGCGTTTACGATTTTGACGTATTTATAAGCTGTTGTATAATATTTCAATTAAATAATCACGTTTTATTTTTTGCAATTAAATTTATTTGTTGTTTTTTATTTATAACCTCATAAAATAGATAGTTGTAAATTAATGAATGTTTCAATAATCAAAACATATGTTAATTTGAAGGTTTGTTGTTTTTTTTAATTAGTTTTTTTTTGCTTTGAAAAAAATCCTAATTGGTCGAGATTTTTTGGTAAACAGGTTTCGCGCAAACGACGTGACCACTAAAATTATAATTTTGATACACGTAAATTGAGAAAGTAAATATTATCTTTTGGAGTTCTTATTTTAGCTCCGCAGTCCTAAAGATGTATGTTTTATTTTTTGGCGAGATAAGAAAACGCTCCTTGAAAAAGGTCTTGTTTTTTCATTATGCACCAGTACAGTGAGTGTTGAAGTGACTCCTTAAATCCATTACTCTGTTGTATTCAAGTGTTTGTCCAATAAAACGATAAAACGAATTATCTTGGAAAAACTTTTGTTTAGGATTTTTTTTCGTTTGGGCATATATTCTCACAGTCATTAGTAAACTCGAATCTTGCTTAATTTTTTTTGTTGTTTGTTTTTTTTTTTTTGATAAAACAAAATGTCTACAGTAAAAATATATCACGCTGACATTTATTCAGATCTTGATATTTAACAAAGCCGATAAATCTGGGATTTATTTGACTGTACGCGCATATTCAAAACACAATAGCAGTATTACAAATGAAATCTTTGCATCTTTTGTGTCATCTAACAAGAATGATCAATTCAATTTGTATCGTCGAAAGTTTTTAACAGAGACACTCAACTGATGGCAATAATACTCAAAATAAAATGTTAGGTTACAAAATCAAACATTGACTGATTGCAATCAAAAATATTCAATAATGAGACGGATTATTACGGACTGAACCGTTATGTAATGGTCGAAAGAAATATATTTTTTTTATCAAAAGAAACATTTAATTGGGTACACAAATAAAAAAAATCCAAACTAAAAACCAACAAAAAAATCAGCTGTGCATTGATCATAAAAAAATTGATTCTTCTTATTTTCATATACTTTTTCCTCTATTTCATAATCAACGTAATATCACGATACAAAACTTGATTACAAAATAGAAATGCCGTCTCTGTAAATGGAAAATATCTGATGTTTTCTCAAGATTCAATAATTCTGCCCGGAAATCGATGGAATAACACAATAAAATAACACTCAATATAATCGAAGCCTTTCTCACGTGTTAGGTAATGGCATTTATATTAACACTCATTTCGCCATCGGTACAAAATCACGAGCCGAATTCTTACATAAGCGAAACCGAATTTGCAAGAGCCATCTTTGCCGTCATCTCCCTTATCTGATTCCCTCTTGAACGCGGCGCGCAAGTCTCACTGCAACTTCAGCTCTTATTAAGAAGTTCATTTTCCGTTGCGCATATACAGGATCCTTTCAATTACGTGAGTACGTATATAATGAAGGTATAAAAACAAAAACGTTTTTCCAACCGACATATTTGCCATTTAATTTGCAATCGGATGAAAAATTAGAGCGAGCCCGAAAAAATTTGCCGAGAGTTTATTCGCGCATTTTTTGCAGCCTCGCAGACGGTTTCGTAAGGCTGGAGCAAGCATGGTAATATAAAGCGTAAGTGTCGGCGAACAGAAGCGCAGAGTCCCGTTTGTCAATGGGCCTTTCGTAACAATCAATAATTGATTGCGGTCCCACATTGCCACGGGCAGCGCTGCATTATCTCGCGATCGGATCGCGCATTATGTTTCAGAATGATAATATTCGTGTCAGTGTATTTCGCTATCGATTTCTACATCGCGATGAATCTCTCGCAATTTAAATACAACTCGATTAAAAAGAACGGTTTTTCATTTACGACCCGACGTCTTATCAGAATTGTTTTAGGTAAAAAAAACTGTTTACAATAAAAAATTGACCAAAGCTGATTCTTTTGCACAAGAGCTCATTGTTTCTGAATTACAAAACGATTCACTGACGTAGCTAACAAAATTGAAAAATTGTTGATGAAGTTTTTGATGAAGCGGTCTGTCTCTCGCGACTCGGATTACAATATGCTCTGATTATATGCGCCGAGCACTTTGGCTCGCAGTTATTACAACGTTTTTATTTAAAAAATTTATCGTTCCAGAAAAAAGGAGTTCCTTTTTTTTTCAAGCAATTGTTTTAAGCTTGAAACGAGGCCTGAAAACAACGATGCTCCAAAGAACAACTTTAAAACAATTAATTCTTTTTATAGTCGGTGGTTAAGCATTATCATTCTTCGCACATGTTGCAAACTGTCACATTAAATATACATTAAGTCAAACGAAAAGAAAAATGCTATTACCGTTATTTTTTGTACGTTTTATTGCTTTAAAATTATTGGCATAATTAAACCTATTAAATACTAATAAAAATACAATGAAACAGTTAGTCACCAATATTTATTTTATGGTCATGGGAAAATTACGTGTTCAAGCAAAATTGAGACAAAAACTTGACAGTTTTATAAGAGAATATAACTATAAAAAAAAAAAAATATAAAAATAGTTCATTGATCTAAAAATGTTTCGAAAGTGCAAAAAGTTATTAACAAAAAAAAAAAAATAATCTAAAAGAGAAATGTGCGAAAAATTTCACGTTTCATTAATTACATACATTCATCAATAGTGAAGCGAAACCTGTGAAACTCGATAGATAACTGATAATCGACATTTATACGAATGACATACAAAAAATAGAAACACGATTCGAGGCAGGCGCCATTTTTATCGTTTGCAACTGTTTGTAAGTTGCTCGCGCAGAACAATATCCGCATGTCCTGAAATTCTGATTTGTATGGTCTGCTACAGGAAATCGATCCGAAAATGGGAAGGAAGTATGATTTGTTTGCCTACGAGGACAGATCTTATGTAAAGACGTATACTATAACGAAGCCAGAGATACTGCATAGAGCGGCGCTCATTCTGCGCGGGCTCTTATTAGACCCATATTAAATCGATTCAGCGAACACTGAAACGAACATCACTTAAGCCGTTTATATTCTACACCGAAGATGAAAGTTGCATTAAAATTACCCCGATTATATCAGTTCAATTAACTGTGAACTATGATAGAACGCGAATGATAGAAAAAAAAGTTTCGCATCTAATATTACCTAATCCTTGTTAGCCCAGAAATATCTACATTTTAGAACTTACAAATTCAAAAACTGTTTAGGAAATGTGACACGGAAATTCAGTTTAAGCTCCATTTCAGTAACTCATTTTTTTATCATGGCCGAATATCTTTTAGAAGATAAGCCTTGTCCTTTCTGAGATACATGGTCACATATATTTCCGTGTCATAATCTTGATTACTAACTTAATTTAAAAATGAAAAAAAAATTTGCTCTTACTTGTACTGAAAAAAATTGATAAAAATTGGAATTGTCGAAACCCCTTTTTTGTCAATCAAACCTATACATGGAGTTGAGTAAAAAATCAACTTCAACCAAGGAAAAGTAGGTTTTCTAAAAAATGTCCATAAATAGTGCTTTGAACTAAACTGAACCGAATCAAAAAGAACTTCCAATAATGACGATCTAATGAAGAGAAGAAAAAACAACGTTGAGCCATTCGACATGCGATAACACACGAAAGCATAGTTTTGCAATGATTTGTCCAGTTGCGATCGACGTAGGCCTTTTAATTGCAAAAAGTTGATCCGATAGGAATATACCGATGATGAAATGTGTTTCTCATTCTTTTATATATTCTGCGGATACACGCTGTAGGCCGAGGCGTGATTAATGAAGGCGAAACTATTTGCAGTGCTGCGAGTCATTTACAATCGTCCTTGTTTATTTAGCGGATAAGGTCAATTAAACAATATAACAACTTTAAAAAAATATTAATACAAAATTTTTCAGACGGTGAGAGAGTGAAGAACGGGAAATTTGTAATCTCGTAACGGTCAATCGACGCGGCTCGAGAGCAGTTTACTTAAAGTCGTTATACAAAAGCAAAGCAGTTCGTTTATTTTAAGTGATTTAAGACGCGAGAGGTTAGCGCTTTTTACGCGGGAGGTGAAATCCGCTCGCGAAATGACTTATTAAACGAAGCAAAATAACATACTTAACGACTGTTACGATGAGAGTTGTTAGCATAATCGTATCGCATCTTCATTACGAAATTTATATAAGCTCTCACATTCACATGCCGTCTGCTATTTTTTTGTACCGCAAGAGGATCTCCTTTTGCGGTATGCTCAGCAAAGCTTTTTGTTTCAATGCGAACAATGTGAAATTTATTGACCAAAAAATGTTGATGCAGAGACACTATAGTTTTATTTGATATTTTCTTTTTTCAGTGACCATCGACGCATTGACTGATTTATTTTTGTGAGTGATATTGGACATATGAAGTTGAATAGAGATAAGCCTTATTTCATAACTCATATGATTTCGAGTGGTATCTATATATGACTGTACGCTTTTATACGTATATACCGAGAATATTCCAGGTCAAGTGACAAACTTGAATCTCAAATCGGACGAAATACTTGGTAGACGAAAACAGGCTCCAGTGAATTAGAAAATAGGTGATCTTGAAAGTTTTGCTCGCCAGCCTCGATAAAACATAATCACATCGCAAGACTTTGCGAAACGTAGTTCAAGTCCAGTTATATTACAAGTTCAGCAATTACAAACTTTATGTTTGTTCCTAGGGAATAATTTTGTTTATGTCATTCTTGCGGCTAATCATTCTCCTAGCTGTTTCATTTCGTGTTTATGTTTGTGGGAAGCAGAAAATAAGTGGATTTTAATCGACAGAGGAAATTACGTTTAACAAAAAAGAACGACTTCAAAAAAGTTCTTGGGAATTATTTTTACAATACGTTTCGAAATTTATTGGCTGGTTACACGATATGATGTAATTATGGGATAGTAATTAATTCTATGTCAAGATACAATAATAAACAGTTGAGGGTGTAAAAAAATGAGCTAACTTGGTTATTACAAGTTTCCCCTAAATCAGAACCTGATTCGGTTGAAATTTGTATGCTAAAACAATTGGACGGCTGAGTTTGAGGTATGCAGAAACACTGGCTGTCTGCAGAACTCGTGGATTACCATTGTCCGCAACGAAAGCCTCGGCAAGGGGCAAAAACGGACTGAAATAATGGCCCGATCAACGCAAAATGAAGCCGGATCATACCGTTACGGTCTGCAAGAAAGAAAAAGCATTTTGTTTTGTCATCATGGTGTGTGTGTATGGTCTACCTAGAAAATAGATCAGAGCGGAAGTAAATGCTTTTTGTTAGGCTCAGTCGCGCGCGCCACCTATCTTGCTCGACGTTTTGAGCACACTTTCGAAAGTGCTCGCAAATCGGTTTTACAGTTACGCTACCGCGGTTGTACGTGCGGCGAATAAGCGGGCTGCTTTTTTGCCGCGCTTTTATTATTTATGCAACTTTTGCGAGCTCGCCACGCTGTGTCCAGCCGCCTAGATAGCGCCGACAAAAAGCTTCACGCCTCGCTGGCCTTATATCACCGGGCGCCGCGCGGTTCATTCATGGAACAACCCAAGCATGCAGTGCCGATCTACGTGTCGATTATGTCGCCATCTAGAGTTACGATCATGGCGCCCTCTTCGATCCAAAATCGTACATGGAAAACAACTTATGTGAGAATTTATGTTTCAGTATCTATAAAAATTGCTTCATTTAATTAAAATTTTTTTAAATACTCTCGCTAAGGATGTTTGTTAGTCCCATCAAAAGTTTTTGCACAGAATTAAATAAAAATTTGAAAGAAGACTTCAAATAAAAACTATATTGCAACATTTATTTCCAAATTTTTCTTTGCTCACTTTGAAAGGTAATTAATTTTTGTGATAAATTTTCTTTTGGAATAATACTATCAATGTAAACATGCGTTGATAAAATTCTAAGAAAGCACCGAGGCATGTTTGCATTCAACTTTTCATTTAATTCTGTGAACTTTTTATGCAACTAGCGAATATCCTCAAAACTGTTTATTCATTTTATTTACATTTTCCCTCTAAGATGATTCTGGTTTGTGAAATTTAATAACTACTTTATTTGAATTAAATATTATAATATGATAATATGAAATATTATTAAATGATTATTAAGTAAACAAAATAAAAATTTTAAAACGGATTTTAAAATTTTTCCAAGTTTATACGTCGTTTTTGTACTTGGCCAGTGGAGTTTATTTTGCTTTGAGTTTTACACCGCAGTTGAAAATGTTATGTTAATATAAGTATGATTATCAAAATGAACACAAAGCGTGTTGTTGTCGTGCATAAAATACAAATGAACTGTTGCGGTATTTGTAGTTAAATGTTATATGACTACTTTGAACCACATTTTATACCGTGTAACAAAATGTATATTTTAATTGAAACACGTAAAGATATTAAACAGGTAATTATAAATTATATTATTATGTTCTCGCCATGAGGATCAACTAAATCATCTCAGCATGATTAAAGCATTAATAAATTCATACCTCTCTTATTCGAGCTGACGTACA
This sequence comes from Trissolcus basalis, assembly GCA_025266255.1. Classification (NCBI taxonomy): domain Eukaryota; kingdom Metazoa; phylum Arthropoda; class Insecta; order Hymenoptera; family Scelionidae; genus Trissolcus; species Trissolcus basalis. Next base: position 17,120 of record JAAMPD010000559.1, on the reverse strand, counting down.
CTTATAAATGCAAATTTTGATCTAAAAGTATAAACATCCGATAACATCATTACGATAAGTTTTTCGCCACTGCAATCAATAACCAGTTATTTATAATTTACTCAAATGCCAAGGAGATATTAATCAGTCAGCATGATTTTTCAAAATGCCGTTGCAAACAAAAATCAATAATATATCTTATATAATATATATATAATTATATATTACAAATAATAATAGATGATAGGAATTTCAAAATATAACGTCATTTTTGAAGTATGTTTTCTCTAAAACGTAAAAACTTTTTGTTTTGAAAGAGACTTTTATGTTTCGTTCTGTTTCAAAAAGAATTCCAAGTTCGTTTAATAACAACAGGGCCTGTTGAACAAACACACACATCAGTTAGAATTTCATAATTTCCTCAAATGCGGAAAAGAGCAATTCAAAAATATATTAATCTTTGTGAGATATTCTAACTATTCACATACGATCGTACATACATTGCACTAATTATCTTTGATATTTAAATCTCTTTACGTTCAGGGGAAGTTTTGTTTGCATTCATTCCGACAAAATTATGCACAGGAGGGGCTTCCCAACAGCGAGTTTGAAATACGGATGGAACAAAGTTATGATTTTAATTGGACCCTGTGAATTGTTAAACTGCACTAAACAACTTGAATACTCATAAGGTAAAACTCATTTTCAAATGCAATTATAATTTCATAATTTGATAACAAGAATTACTGCGTATACATATCTCAAGATATGAATTTTTTTTTACAGCTTCCATTTTCAAATTGGCATGCATCTTCTTCAACTCTCGCGACAGACCGGGGATGCACGATCGTTCGTGAGGAAAAGTTCAAAAAGTTTTCCCCGGCACGAATTTCGACAAGGCAAAAGAAAAAGTTCGTACAGTATTTCAGCGACAAGGAATCCTCATTAAATTGTTGTTATGAAAAATTGATTTTTGTTTATCGTCACCTTAGCGTGTGAATGCAAACAGAGTTTATATACACGCGAGTTATGAGAATGTTTTCGATTAAAACGTCGATGCAAAATGTAATCTTGCTTGTTTTGCTCTTGACATTCTGAGGCTGTCTAAAACCGCTTTAACCGTAACTTTGAAAACCGTTTACACAAAATGAACGAAACATCGCAAAATAGTGATAACAATTTCCAACTTCGAACTAATATATGAGATAATAAATGAACGAATGATCTTTTCAATTTTTTCTTCTGCTCCGAAGGAATGACATGACATATAACACGTCACGTCGTGTTTTATTTGTTGAGTCTTAAAATTCGAGCATCAAAGTTGCAGAAGGTATGATGTGAGTTGTTATGAAATTGTAGTGGACCTTAAACAGCATAATTATATGGGCATAAAATTGAATGTAGATATACAATGCATGGGAGATGGGACCTTGAATGTTGTCTCAAATTACTTGGAAAGTCGCAACGGGCGGAAACGTACGAGCGACCGAGAGAAAATCAATTACAATTCCATATATCGAGAATGAAGGCTGCTGGATCGATTAAAGCCGACCTCCGGGTAGCGCGCGATCGTTTAGGATGCAACGAAGAGAGACGATCGCCTCGCCGGTTATTAACATTAATATGCGAATCAGCATGGCCTCATCGGATCGGGAACGTGATAAAAAACGCGATGATTTCATCCGAGCGCTATAAATCACTCAATCGTAGTGTCTAAATTTGGTCGAAATCTGCGGCTGGATGTGTTTCTTTGGCGCATATAAGTGGAAGTTTGCGCGAGGTCTCTCGTGGTATCATATTGCAGGCAGTGGAGTGTTGGTTTTCGATCGGCTCAGGTTCATCAGTTAACGATTGCAGGGCCGAGACTATAAATACACTTACTTATAAGTTTATTTGAAACGCAGTAACGGGAAATGACGCAGGTGAAATAAAGCAAAAGACTATCTGGAGGAGATGAGATTGGAAAATCGCGGATAACGTTTTACTGTTATGTTAATGAGCCGGCGACGAATTGTTATTGGATATTTATTTACGAGGAGAAAGATTTTCTTGGAACGCTCTTGTCTCTGGAGTGTAGCGCAACAGCGCTATTTCATCGAGCGGACTTTTATAGCGTGTTTCCTAATTATTTGTATCGCGTAAAACATTCAGAGTTCCTTCGTCTTCTTTTTCGTTTTATTTTTCATTTTTCACTTGCGTTTGTCAGAGCGACAAGATTTATTAACTTATTGTGACGCAGTTTTGATGAGTTTGTTATGTTTTCGATGCCCCCGCGGCAGGAGGTTTTGAAATTTCAAGAGTCCCGCGACGAAAAGAAATTTCTCCGATTTGCATTTTTCTTTCTCCCTCGAACGGTTTAAATTTTTTTTTTTTTTTTCGTCGTCATCGAACAGAGCCGAACGCCTAATAAATTGAACCGCCGAAACAAATTCTCGTGCACGCTTGGTTTGAAGATTGCACTCGCGCCGGTCGTGGAGGAGTTGTACTAATGTGCAGTTTAATGAAATCCACCGCGGGGTGTAAATGTTAGCCACACGCGGATGCATTATAACGACGTTTGAATGCAGCCAGGGTGGCTCTCGGACCTATCGTGAGAGCGGGACTTAAAGACGGGGAGGGAACGTGGCAATCTTCCAAGAAAGTAATTTGGCGCTAGCAGGTATAGATGGTCACGCGATTTCGGTCGCTCAAAGAAAGAGAGAGTATACACTATTCAAAGCAGCAGCCGCTGTCTTCGTCACGCGAGCGCTTCCAAAATCAACGTCTCTCTCGGCGTTTTACTCTTCCTCTCATCCGCGGCTCGAAATTATATCCCTGCGAAAGAGGAAAGAAAACGGACAAAAAAGGTACGCGAACGAAAGCGAAAAAAGATGAAGCAAAAAGCCAAGACCAATTGAAAGTGCGAGCAGGATGCAGCCACGAGGGACGAGGACGAACCCAAACTCGAAATCAAGAGTGGTTTATCAAACGAGACTCATTCACAATGCTCCGTGATAATAACGTTTCCACAAATCGCTTCCTCAGCTTGAATTAAAAACTTGGAAATTTAACGTAATGTTACCTTTGAATGGGAAATGATGCACTTTGTGAATATAGAATTTTTTTTGTCTGAAACAAATTCTTTTGTTGGTCTTTGTTTGGCTTGTGAAGAGCTTCCGTCGAGTGAGTTTCTCTGCATCAATATTACATTTTTATACGTTTGATGATTTCGTTGGATTCAATTGTAATTGAATTTCAGCATTGAATTTGATCAAAACTTCATTGGTATCAATAAATGAATTTGTAACTTACTTTTATATAATTTCATTATTTTTGTATTTTCGTGTTTATTTTGACGTTTGGAATTAATTTGTAAATGTAACAACGTATTTAATATTTTTTTTTTATTTTTTTTTTGTGTTCTGATAAACATTCTCTGAAAGTTACAATTGTGGAATCATATTTTTGGTAGCCGTTGAATTTTGTCAGCAAATTTCACGAGTTAATTTTCGTTAATTAATTCGAGTACATTTTTCAGTACTGAATAATTTAACTGAACTGTCAGAAGTTTGGACAAACGAACGAACAGTATCTAAAAGTGATCTAAAAATTCTCAGTTGAAACAGTTTGAACTGACAAAAATAATTTTGGTATTTTCAACTAATTTTTTTTTTCAGGTTTTGTGATGTCTGATCGAACACCATCATTTACATAACACTTGCGTATACAGTTAGACTCATGGGTAAACCGAGCAGAATTTGCATCACAGAGGTGACCTATCTAGACGTGTCAGGTGTGTACAACAATAATAGACGGTAAAAAGTGCTTTTGGCAGAGTGACCAGGCGCCGAAAGATTTACAGCTTTTTGGTGTTGGGCGCTCTTGTTTTTGTTTCATTTATATATTATGTCGGTCATTTCCAGTGGTACTTAACACAGCGAGGTGTGTACAGCTCTTAAAAAGTCTGCGCGAACTCGAGTTATTCCCCGTTGAGCTAATATAAAAACTGTTCGTGGAAACTGTTGCCTGGGTGCCGTACGCGAGTTTTATTACAAAAAAATTTTTTTTTATTGCAGGTTAACGCATCTTTCGCATCGTCAATATACAAATATCGCACGGCGATCAAAAGTAACTGCTAACCATCAAACGCGAGGGATCAGCAATAAAACGATTGCAGAGAGGTGTAGGTAATGCACGAGTAATAAAGCTATACACTCGTCGTGGGTTTATCGCTTGTACAAAATGTTGTTCAAAAATTCAGCCGGACAGTATAAAATTTAAATTACGAAAGGGTCACTGTTGCGTATACCACGGGTGTAATTTTTATTGACACCGCGAATATTACGCCGGTGGTATTCGTTTATTGACACTGTAAATTTGTGCGCACTTTTTCAATTGCTCCGACGTTTATTATGATTCGCGCGCGTCAATCGGCTGAATTTACGTTCAAGTGGCTTTGCCTCGATTTTATATCGTTTAGGAAAAGATGTCGTTTTTTGACCCCGCGAGTTTTGTCACGACCCAGAAAAGTATGACAGTATACATTTATTTTCTACGATTTCTACTCTGCGTAGGCAGGTACAAAAGGAGAGAGAAAAGTTTATTTTATGGCCAACAAAAGTTACTGTGAAAATTGAAATAGCGCGGCCTAACCCACAAGTTGTGTCTTTGGGTCAATCGAGTCCTCGTCATTTGGCAAGCAACAGAAAGCAAGATAAAAATGCAACGCGGAATCTCTCCGGTCTAGCGGTACCGTCCAATTGACAATCACGTATGATGAATGAATGCGAAAGACGAGTTTCTCGACTTTTCATACGGACTTTGCGCATCTGGCACTCGTCCGCGCGAGTTTCCAAGGTGCAAATCCAAGTGAAACATCAAACTCCACGCATTCGCTTCAACGCGGTTTGATAAATGCCGCGAAATAAATTCAAGAAAGTTTTCGCGCCGATTTTGCACGCCGCATTTTTTTAGTGCATTTATGATTGCGAACTCGTGACGTTCGGATGAGCGCATAATCGGAAGAGAAATGCGCTAAAAAGAGCATTATTACTCGAACAAATAAATTTTTTTGTATAAGAAACGTTTTTATACTTTTTTATCTGACATTTCACAACGTTTTCCATTTCCTATTGAGATAACTACACAACGTATCTTTCTATAATGTTATTTTTCTAGATATTTCGAAAAACTACATTATTATTTTTTTTCAGATACCTGTAAACATCTATAGAAGAAATAATGAACGGAAAAAAATGAAAAGTAAAAATTGAACATTTTTTACAGTTAAAATGAAAGAAGAGGAAATACAACAAGATGTGTTATCGTGCCAATCGATGAACTTTTGCAATAGAGCAGTGGGGAGCATGAATTACGTAATTCGGATGGTTGAAGATGAGTTGTACAAAGGAGGCAGAAAACCGAAATGGAGATGAGTATAAAAAAGAAAGTGGAAGAAAAAATGAGGGGCAATATTTTTCCGGGATGAAAAAAAACCTGTTTGTTTGGTTTATTCCTGGCAGCCACGATGATCCACAGGTGGATCAAACGAGCCGAAAAAAGTAGAGGCTTGGGAGCCGACTGAAACAATGCATTTGACTATCGTTGTCCTGCTCGCGCTCGTACTCAAGGGGGGCTTGTGCGCAAGTATAAATCTCGACGAAGCGAGCCTACGGCGAGTGCGTTTCAAGGTTAAGAGGGTTCCACAATGGGCACCCACTCCACCGGATTTTAAATTTTAAAGAGCGGACTTAGATGCCAAGCGGAATGATCAATTTCCATTTTTAAAGTTAATATCTGTTTCGTCTACCCTTTCATTTTTTATATATTTAATTCTTTTCATAATAAAGCATCTTAACTGTTGTTTCAGAACGGGACAATAGTAAACGATCGAAGTTTGTTGTTCCACCCATATCCGAAGAATTAGAGGGGCAATAAAGCAGGCCAAAATATTCGGGTGGAATTTGCAGCGAGCTTTATTTATAGTCCCACGAGGTAATCCAACGACCCTACTATACATTATCAAAACCACTCGGTGTTTTACTCATCAACGGAAGAACCCATAATTATGCAACCTTCAAATGTTCGGTTACACTGATGAAACCGAACCTCTTCTCATACAAATTATACTTATTTTCAAAGCAATTCGGTGGATTAGAGTGTATGCATCAACCAAAAATAAACTCATTTTCCGCAGGATGTAACTCAGACCACAAATGCAAAGGAACCGTAAATCAATAGTCGAGCAAAAGAGTAGACCAAAAATATATAAGTGTATAATTTAATTCAAATTGAATCGATTTTAAATGCCCGGTTCGTATTGGGATATCATTCTGGATCGACTATTGCGATACGATTTGGGAAATGCATAATGCCATATCAATTTGTTAGTTGGGTGCACAGGAATGATGCCGGCGAAAAGTGGCGGATCTCGTTTCTATTGATCCGATGTCTCCGACTGGTTTCAGGCCTCAACCGAAAGCATTTGCGAATGTTCGGGTGCGATGAAGTGTTCGCGTCTTTTGTGAACGGTCCTTTTACCGTGGGAAAGCAGTCGATATAGCAGGTAGTAAGCAGACGCGTCGAAACACGTAACGCGACGCAACGCTATACGAGATGCTTCTTCGATGTCGGCCAGAGGTATGTCGGTGTAAATACTATCGATGTCCAATGTGTTGTTTCTCGTGACACGACACACGTCTAAATCCAACTAAACCTAATAAGTCACCTTAGATTCATTCGCGCTCAATTTTCCACCAATAAAACAGAATTCACAATTTTTTTCATCTCACCAATCATATTTTGTATTTAAAAAACTTCAACGAACGAATGAAATTCAAATATTTCATTCGTCATATTATTATATTTTAATTTGACATTTTAGAATGCGATGCTCGATAGCAGTAAAAATGGAAACATCTCGAATGTTTAATTCGGTTAGCGAATATAAATATAATATTTTTTTAACAATTCTTATTTTAAAATTTGATATGCAATTGTATGACATTTTCCACATTTTTTCTGTAAGAGAAATATCTCGAATTCATTTCTCTCGATGTGATTTTAAAATTATAGAGTTGAATTGTACGGAGATAATTATATGTATTTCTTATGCACATTTTTTGAAGTTTATTTTTAAGATATACATATTATGAAACAAAATCAAACTAGGTCGACAGGAGCGGTTATAATTGCAATAATGTATCGGCTTTATTTTGCGGGACAATATCGACTACAGTCGAAAAGCAGAGTGACATAATACCATGGAGTCTGGGAAAACAGAAATAAAATAAATAACCGTACATATGATCGGTTGAGAGAGAAAAAAATGGTCGGAAAAAGTCGTAAGTATGTGTTTCTATAATGGTCGAGCAAATGTTGGATCACGAAACACGACAAAGATCGCAGCTCCGCGGATTTATCGCGTGATCAGCTTTTCCACGCCTTCATATGTATGAATAACTATCTATCAGTCCAAGTTGCGGACGATATTTTTCTAATACACATTTTCTGCTGTACAAACAAAGCCACATGTCAAGAACTATTATTGATTTACGATTCCGTTAACGAAGTCGTAAGAATAAACGTACGAGGCATAAATATTTAACAGCGATTTATTTGCTACGAAAACATGCGAATGGCCAACATTTGAATGAGAATATAACGTAACGATATTGCGGTATTATATAAATGTCATTTGTACACTCGAGAAAGATTTGAGAGGAGTGTGGTACCGGTTATCGCGTATGTACGTTCGACAATCAATATACACAGCGCTTTTATAAAAATTATCTATCTCGATATAACCAGCGCGTGTATATTTGCGTTGGCCGATTTGTTTAATTATATTGTTATTGATACTCCAACTGATAAATATTTCCATTGTGCTCCACTCAAATGATTTACACCGTTTGGACATTGTTTTTGTAACCTATCATAAAATCACGTTTCTCTCGATCGATCAATCATTTTTTTTTTGCAAACAAATTCCTTTTGCAAATTAATTTCTCCTGTTATTTTTAAAACACTGATACATAAATAAATTTTTTATTCCGTCCATTGATATTTTTTTGCAAAAATAATATGAGTAAAAAAAATGATTGAGATTGTGAATTTACTAAAAATATAGTCACAATATTTTCGGTCACTGGGAAGAAAAAAGGAATCAAAACAAAACAAAAGAAAGTGAGACAGCATGACAAACAGAAATTCGTCTACATTTGTCAACTGTAGGTACACCTATATAATCACTTGTATTCGTTACACTTTACGTTGTGTTAGACCTGCGTTGCTATGCTATACATTTCCCCGATACAAATATCGGGTTTACACGTAGCTATAATTATCCGATCGGTCACACGTGGCATAGTTCGAATAAAAAATTGCAAATTGTGCGCGATCGTCGATTTTATTATTCACCGATTTTTTACTTTCACTCGTTACTATGAAATGCCTTTGTTCGTTACTATTTTTTGTCAACTGTCTTTTTTGCCTGAATTGTCAAAGGACACAAAAACAAATTTTTCCGATGCATTCAGCCTAAAAAAATTGTCAGGAAATTGCCGCCAAGTGGCGCCAATAGGACAAACACAAAGGACACAACATTTCTACGATTCCTCACGGTTGTAAAAAAAAAAAATAAAAAAAATAAAAATAAAATTGAATTTTCACTTATCGACCAGATCTTTGAATACAATTAGTTACCCCCTTTTTTCAATCAATTGTTTTCACTATCAAAACTTTTCCTTTTCCCGTTCTTGTTTTTCCGATGGCTTGCCATTGTTTACAACTTCGCAATCAATTTTGCAAGCAACAATATCATTTGTTTACCAGCTGAATAGCGATTAAACCGTGAAATTTCATAAATTGTTACAGCAAGATTGATGAATGGCGAACAATTGACCGTTGTTGAAAGCGTCATAATGCTTTCATTAAATAATTAATCAATCAAGCGTCTTTGTTGATCACACATCACGGCTTTTAACGTTCGGAAAATTACAAAGTCGGATTTGCTTGGTACTATCTGAGAAACGGGGTCGCCCGGCCAAAACTCGGAGTGAGCACGTGTTCCTCGGCACGTAATCTATTTGGCTTGAATCTATCAGTGTTACCAAGCAAAAAATTGAGCCACGTTTGTTTACAATTGACTGTCACAAAAAGGCTCGTGTCAATCGTATCGACATGCTTACTTGAAAGAAGGGTGTAACGTTGAGATTTGGATCGATAAGTGAAGGAGGTCTTAAGGGCACGATTAGCGGGCTGACTGGAGGCTGTCAGAAAGGTTGCAGGGCTGGAGGAGCTGCCGTTGTCGGCGTAATGGCTGCGATAGGAGCGAGGTCCTGCAAGGAAGTACAGCAGGGGGCGAGTCGGGGCAGTCACGTAGTAGACGTACTACGCCTGTCTATAAATGCTACATGTCCGCGTGGATCCGTTACCTTAGCCATACGAGCCGTTAGTCTGGTTTGCGCTGGCCAACGCTCCCGATTGCCAGGTCTCTTTTGCCTCTTCCCTTTGATCGGCTTCGAATTTAGCGCGCGCGCACGTGGTTGCGCGGCTTGCGCATGCGCGACGATCTGACACTGCGCGAATTTGAATTTTGCGCGCGAATCGCCGGTTGCGATCGGTTGTTTGGAGCTCGGACACGTTCGGCCGACGAGCGATCCTTGCGACTGAGACGCCACAAGGCGGCGTGCTACGTTTTACGGCGTAGTGCCTCCTCCCCGCTCCCCAGCTACTCTTTCTCGCACGCATGATGCCCCGCCCGACGAGCCCTCTTTCTCTTTCCCTCGCTTCCTCCCTTCTTCCGTACGTGCGCTCTTTCTGCGAGCATCGTCAATTTTCATGTTCGATTTCAGTTTCGCCGATTGTTCCCTCCGAGGGGCGCCTAATCTCTTTTCTTCAGACAAATCTTTTACGCTTCGCTTGCCACCGCCGACTCCCTCGCCCGTTTTTTCTTCGTTTCCCCGTCGTCATGACGAGACGAGGTGAATTTTTTATTATTTACGGACAAAATGGGTTGGACAATTTGCCTCGACTTGATTTTGCCTTTGATTCGAAAGAGCATTTTTTAGAAGGGTCGACATAACGCATTCTTTCTGATTGGAGAAACTTTAGAAAATGATGGATTTTGATTTCAATGGTTTTTACATGAAATCCTTTGTGGTCGTTCCATAATGTTGCGCGCAATTTTCACAATTTGTAGAAAACAACTTTTTAGTTAGTTGAGTTGTGGTTTTCGATGGGTTTCAATTTGAGATATAGATGTTGAACGTCGAGCATTAATTTTAGAAAAGAAACATTTTATGTGTACCGGTAAAATTCTCGTGGTTCTAATATGTGAACTCAATTTGACATACTGAATGTGTAGTTAAAAAGTTCGAACTTTCTAGAAAGTCGCTTATTTTCAGTTAATTGGAACTAATCTGAAATTTTGACCGACCTTACGAAAGCTTGTTCCTTTATTTGAATTCAAATTAAAATCGTTCTGAAACATTGAGTAGTCGAGTAACCTTCATCCATCATATCCATCATCACTGATTAAAAAGTCATCGAGGAAAAACAAAGTACGTACATAAATTTTCGGTTGTCAGCTACAACATTTTTTTCTATAAATTCAACCAGTTTGTCGATTCCACTAAATTTAATATACAAGTTTGGATAATGAAACTCAACTTTGAAGTATGTTTATCCTGCATTCCATTCGAATCTTTGTTCTTGATGACAAATAAATAATTAATGACTTATTCGCCTATTGATTAACTTTACATTTGTGCTTTGCTATTCAGCGATGTTTACCAGGTGATATATCTCTTTATTAGTCATTTGTTTATTGATCCCCTTTGGATCCCACTTTGTTGTTTCGTTTAAAAAATATAATTTTCTCGTTGCAATAGTTTACGCTTAATAGGTGCGTGTATGATGAAAAGAGAAACCCGACGAAAAAACGAAGACAGAAGTTGCTTGTTTGCGTTTGCCGGTTCATGAGGGCTTTGCTTCCTCGTGTTTCTCCTTCTCTGGCACACTGGCAAGAATAGGTACATGGGCTGGCTCGCGACCGCGTTACTGACTCGGGGGTTATGTCAGGTTAGTTCGACCGGCTCAAGATGCGCCAGCCACTGACAAACCTGCTCCGTGACACTGCATAACAGCGCCAACGCGTGAATAGACGCTGTTCACGTCAGCCTGCTCTTAATTTCGTTCGCTCAAATTGGAATTGCATTAAAAGATCTAATTTCGCATACGAACATGAACTTGTATAATTACTTCAAGATTAAATTAATTGAACGAATAAGAAAAAATATTCTCTTCTAAATATCAGTTTATATTTGTAATTTTGAATTCTCAATATATACTTTGATAATATTTTACCATTCGCAGTCAACTTTTATATTCTCATACACCTTCATTAAGTTTGATTCATAATTCAACTCCTAATGATTTTGAGATTTTTATTCGAGTTTTTAATGAATTTTTTAATTCGAATCATGAACAATTCTCTCACCGGTCATTAAAATTATAATCTTTCAACTTTGGTAGGATGAAGTTAAATGACGTTTGTAACCTTCCGTGAAATTAAACACAGAAATTTTTAGAAAAGTTTAGTGTGCAATGGAACATCGATCTCAAGAGACTGATTTGGTATGTTCACGGCAACGCTTCAATTTGTACATTGTGTCCTGAGAGCAATTCAAAATTTGTTTCTTGTATTATTAGGATTTCTTTTTTATTTATTTTTACCGTTTGATTGAAGGAAATGAACTTGGTACGTAAATGAATAAAAAATTTCGAATAAGCCAAAGATGGTTGGATTATAATTTATTTGTATTCAAATAAAATGAATTACGTAATCCAATGAAACAAGATTGCTTGAATTCACATCGCATGTATTTATATTCTCTGTAATTCACTAATAAATTAGCTTCGTTAAAGTCGTAAAAGTCGTTAGCTTGCGTATTTGCCAGTCTCAAAAAGAAAAACCTAATAAGATAAATTTGCTATTTCACGCTTGACATTTTTTTTGTTTACGCGAAAGATCTTTTTGCCATCAGAAAAAAAACAGAATGTCGTCTCAGAGAATGAAATAAGAAAAACTTTATATATGTTAAAACTGAGAAAACATTTACTGTTCTGTCAGGAGGGATTAAGGGACTGTTTCTGATTCTTGCGGAAATTATATGAGATGAATTGTATGATTGCTACGGGATTCAACATTCCGGGTAAAAGCAGAGGGTGTTATAACTATATACATACAACTGTGTATCTGTTACTCTAACTGAGAGTGTTAGGTTTATGTTATTGTTTGCGAACAATCACTTCCAGTTATTATCAGACTGAAATAGACAAATGTTTTGTTTGTAATGAACAGAGTCGTTAACTCAGTTTTTTACGAAAAATTATCAAATGGTTATTGTTTAATCCTTTTACATTAACGGAATTAAATTTTGCTCTTTTCAAAATTAAACTCAGACTTTTTCATTTTCCCGAAATATATATTACAATCAAACAAACCATTCCATCCAACCTAGTCAAATTTAAGTAAATAAACAAACCAATAAAATAATAAAAAAAACGTCATTTTAAAAATTACAAAAACTTTATTTTCAATATTACAGTTTGAATTAATTCAAAAGCATATAATTACAAATGAAAACGCAGAATATTTTTATGACTCTATAACTATGTTAAAATCGAATTAAACAATAACGACAATTTGTTTAATATCACTAGCTGATGTGAAATTTCAATTCGCATATAATTAATTTGTTCCATGCAATTTCATACATATATATGTCGCAAAATGTTATTTTTCGTCCATTCGAGCATCCATTTTAAGGCGGTTACACTCTTAATTAGAGCAAATCCGAATTCCTGTCCTTGTTAGCTGCAAATTGAAATAGTATTTAAATTTCGGACCCTGTAGCTTCCCCGACGTGAAACTTTTAATGTTATGTTACAGTTCGTAATAAGATATAAACTTTTATGTCGTGTGTACAGCTCATGCAATCTACTTTACTGTTCATTTCCTAGAAGCGCATTTTTATCATAATCATATGAAACAACGTTTGAATTTTAAAAGTCAAAGGGAAAAAGGCATGTAAATAATTATTGTAACATTATGCAGGCATATAAAAAGTTCTGTGTCAACTAACAAGACTACAGACCAACATTCCAAATTCTTTTAAAAAAGTTTCAACTTACGACATTCGTTAACAATATTTTGTTAATCACAAATCGTCAACAGCTTTATTTCAACATCAGAAATACACCAAAAATGTTCGCTTGTATGAAATTAGGTGTTGACCTTCTTTTGATCTTCTATATTATGAAAAGACATTTAAATAAATATTATAAATGAGTGTCCTCTTTTTAGTTGCAGGATTCGAAATCGAACCGTTAATTTGGCATACGCTTTTTGGAATACAAAGGCCCGTATCGTACCGTGGGCGAAAAAAATAAGCAGACACAAAACGAGACATTTAGATGCTCTGACACGGACAACATCTTGTAGTGGCTTCCATCAAACCTATAAAGTAGACGGTAACGAAGAAACCTGTTTCTGACTCGTTGCTTATTAATGACGTTTGCTTTTATTTTGGATAGGTCGTTCAATCGCGTCGGTGTCAATATTATATCCAATCGGTTCTCTTTGTATTGTAACCTAGAAAATGAATGTCACTTTCAAAAACCACCTGTTTCTTGTTGATTTCTCGGAAAATTAATCAACATTTCAGACATAGACACAACTCAAACGTAAACACAACTTGAAATGATTCTCATAGCCCAAGTTCATCGGGAAGTCAAATTTCAGAAATTAATGAAGTGAAATGAGATTTGCTTGAATATGAGCTAATTCATAACGTTAATTGCGTAGATGGTACACCAGCCAATTAATTATCTTGGATTTCTGTTTGTGACATTCAAAGACGTGGTCGAAGGTTAGTCGGCCCATGCTGAGCCTGCACTTTAGGAGTTCGCCATGAATTATCCGAGTCCTTCACTCTCAACGACTTACTCGGACAAACGTAATCCTATACCTGCCTCGGAAGTGATTCAGCTACAAAAGGCCCTTCCGCTCGGGCCAAATCGATAAAGTATATTTTAATGCTGAATGTCCCTCTCTCCAGCGTGGGCGTCCGATTTCCTTTCCTTTTTTCGAATCCCATCAAAATTATCTCTGTGCAGTTTTTTTAATTTCTTCTTAATCATTTATAAAGGTGGATTTGATTCGTTCTTACTCTCGTTGATTAAACCGAAATGAATAGAACAAAATTATAGTCTCACATCTATGATGAAATATTTTGTCAGGAAAATGTTAATTAATTTATTACGTTATAACTTGGCCTATCTATTAAATCATGGAAACTATCTGATCTTGATATAAAAGGACACATATGATTTCTCGGAAAATTATTTAATCGATGTGATGACACGTTTAAACAGTTTTTTCATTAAAATTTAATTCAATCAAATATTTATGTTTTGTTTACTTTTAGCCTGACCACTCCGCGTGCAAATGTTTGTGTTCAGAATTTGTCATGCAAATGATTTGCTGCGGCGTATTTACATATGTATATAAATTCTTTCCACTATGAGCACGAACGCATTTTTATCTTCAACTATTCTCTTGAAAAATTGTTTGTACAACTTCGTGGATTCGTCTTTGTACAAAATACAGGTGTTACTTTGAAAGATAAACTACCACTGGACAAATGATTTTGTTGAAAATAATAGGCCTATACTGTATTTCAACTGCGATCGTAGCGCCATCTCCAAGAATGAACTGCTGATGGAGTACCGATAAAAATAATTTTCGTTTATACGAGCTACAATGTAACAAATAAATATTGTTTCGATTTAAACAAAATTAAATGCATCTTTGAAACGTCAAATTTATAATAACTGCTTCGAAGAAATTCATAATAACATTTTTTTTCTCAATTTTCTCGGAACTTTAGTTCAAAAGTTCCTGCCACATTTGTTTACAATTTTTTTTTGTCGGTGCTACAGGAGCTGAGGATAAAGCCTATACGGTACAGTTATACAATGAGTTACAAAAATGAAAATTAACATTTTCATTTCAGATTTATGATCCAGAATTGATCGCTCGAATTTATCATGTTATAAGTATGATGCGTAACAAAATACCATCATATACACGGAGAAGATTGACGTCCATTGAAAGTAATGATATCTCACTACTCAACAAACACAAAATTTCCACACAAAAAACACGTTTATTTTGCATAATCAGCCTACAGCTAGCATCGTTAAAAGAATTGAATAACTACAATTGATCGAAAGTTTTTTGTCCTCCAAGAGGTTATTCGCTCTTGGGTCATCTTCATCCTGCACTGTGTGATTTTGTTATAGACGTAAATACGACTTTTTGTCATCGTCATCAGAATGTTTTATGGGAGACAGTAAACCATTTGTGGGTCGTTTGAATTGTCAGAACAGATACATTCTTCAATATGTTCAAAAATGCGTTAAAAATTTTACAATTGAAATTTTGTTCTATTTGGTCCATCAACTTTAATGGGTATTTGTTACAGACAGTATCAGAAATTGGGCAATGTCGATATTGCCTGCAACATGTATATCTGAGTTCTCATTTACAACGAGTTTTCATTCGGATTACATAAACAAAAAATATATAAAGTTTGTTTTATTTTTAATATGTAACACATATAAGTTTCAGCTGCCGCATATATTATTCAGTTGCCGTGCCTCAAGATCACGTGATGTTTTTATAAAATAAATAAAATATAGAATGACGCAAATGTAGATGAAAAAATTATGGACATTTTGTTTGACTAATCGAGTTAATTAATCAACGACATATTGAATTATTTATCAATACTATATTATACGGCTTGGCGGGGAGTGTTTATATGAACGCGTAACCGGAAATTCAGCTGTGGATATAATATCACTAAAAATCAACATACACAAAAATGTTTCCCTTCATTATTTCAACATGATTTTGTTTGAGAAAATTATTTTCCCTTGAACTTATACAAATTTTCATTCAACATTTTTACTAAAGAAACTTGCAATTGAAATACATGCATTATTTTTTGTAGCATTATATTTTCTAGTAAGAAGAAATCTAGATTGTTAAAAATGGATTTCTGAGAATGCACTGATGATTCCCCGCTGTTTTTGTAATGCTAAATTAACTGTCATTTCACGATTGATGAATCCAACGTAATGAATAAAAAAAATGCAATTTTTCTGACTGTTGGTGAGGCCTATTTGAATAACCGTTCGGTTGGAATGGCGAACGATTTGAGGCATCTTTTTAATCAAAATAATCGATAAACATAATCCTGGGCTGAGGCAATTCAAGGCGCAATTAACGATATCGGATATAGTTTTCAAATAAGAAATAAGAAATAGCTCTGTAATGTGGCTCGCGCGAGTATAATAATTCAGTGTACATGACGCACGCAGATTACAAGTCAAGCGAAACGTCCACCTTTTATATCAGGCGGATTTCCTGGTGGTCGCGGCCGTTCACACGAAGCGCGGCCGATGCGAGTAATTCCAAATGAGAGCATCAGGCCAAAGGCCCTTCTCGCGTAATTTCAGACTACTTCATCCTACTTCATTTCTACTTCACTTGATCACAAACTATGTTCATTCCTTCTTTTATCTTCATCTTCGTTTTACGAATTTCCAACGTGGAAAATTATTTAGCTCAAAATGATATCATAAACATTTTATGCTTTGTGATTTTTGATGAACGATGTGTATGATTACTTCTTACAAACTGCTAAACAATGTCATTATTACAAATTTACTGATGCAAAAGAAAACAACCAAACGGTACTCTCAGAAATAAATTATTATCAATTAATAAAATACCCCCTGTGAAATAATAACAATTTTTGAACAAAAAAAAGTGTATTTACTGTAAATTTCTATTGGAATGTTTGGAGTGGAAAATTTTCTAAACATGATTTACTAAGTTTTCTAACTCAAACTGATGGTTAACACTAAGCGACTGTCATATTAAAATTACTCGATAATTAACATTTATTACAAATTTAATTTTTGTTTAGCTAATCTAGAAATTTAGATATAACGCTATTAAATTTACCAAGAGAATACAAAATACGTCATGTAGAATAAAATGAAAATTAATTAAATATTTACAACGT